>BMAO01012438.1:0-52827 GCA_019973975.1 Trichonephila clavata
GCACATTGGGGGCCTCATCTCGTTTTCGAATCAGCCTTAATAAGATCATGTTTCGAATAATTTCAACGTTCGAATGTTTTTTTCCGGTGGTATATTCTCCGAAAAACTTGGAATTTCGGATAATATGTCAACTGGCTACATGTGATGACCGTCGTCCTTATATAGGCCTAGCGATTTGTGCAATTGTAAGTCATACACATTATTGTTTGGGGTTTGTACGAGTATTTGACAACGTATGCTACGCACTGTTTACTTTTATGCGTCATAGTTGGGGGCCTACATTTGTGCAGAGGCTCAGGGTCTACTTTTGCGAAAGGGCCCAGGGCCCAAGAAGTCTAAAGACATCCCTGCTTACTGTACTAAATATAAAGATATAAATGTGCTGTGTGTGAAGCCTTCTGTGCGTATAAATTGTACAAATCTTGTGGTATGAATTGCTCAAGTTTAGAGCCCCTGGCGGCCATCCGGCCGCTTAATCCACCTCTGCACAAAGGCCTTAATTTATAAGACTCTAACTAGGTCTGGGCCTATAATATTTGTATCTCATGCAGAAAGATTACCAAAGAAATTCAAAATTGAAAGATTTGCTAGATTTCTAAGCAAAACGATGTTTGATATCAGTGGCGTAATGTACGCTCCCGCATCGTGTGTGGGGGGGGGGGTAAAGCCCGGTGTGTTACGGTTTTCCAATTCTTTGTAAGATATGGCTTGGGGTCCAAAACTGATTTTGCACGGAGGCCCTAATATTATACGTAACGCCATTGTTAACTAGTAAATTTTTTTCATCAGATTATTTTTCAAAAACTCAATAAATGTTTTGTTTTTCAAAAAATTTAAAATTTGGCAATAAATTTCATTAAGTTCTTATGAATGTTTTTGTTTCATTGATTTTTATTAAATACATGAATATTTAGATCTATATAAATAAAATGTACTCTAATAAACTTAATTTTGGTGAAATATGTTTTTTTTTACTATATCCTTTAACACGAAAAAATATTTCAATTCCAAAATAATCAAATTCGTGTTAAACAATTTTCACCGTATTCGGAAATATACGTATTTTTTTAAGGAAAAAAAAAGATTAAGAAACAAAAATATTAACAGGTAACCTAGTTTCATGAAAAATTTTATATTATTGTATACGTTTGATTTTCCTGTGCCAATTGTCTGTACTTCATAATATTTAGTATTTTGGATAGCTAACCCTTCTAGCAAAGTAGACATATTTTTTATAACTTATAAATAATATTGTGTGTATCTCATTACTTGGTACCATCCGAAACATTTTTCAAATGATTTACTACTTGCTAGCGTTTCAAAATTTGAACATACGTTAAATAATTAATTATATATTAATAAGAAAAGTTTTTCATAGGATTATAAAAAGATATTGATGTATTATATGAAATGCAATTTTGCTGTATTTTTACCACTTGTAAAAATGATCTAACTGTACTTAACAATTGTTAATATTCTTACACATGGAATTTTATTCCAAAGCTTTATAAAATATTTCGCTTATTCAATTTTATGTAAACGCAGGAAAAAACATGAAAAAAACTTTTTGAACTTTACGTAGAAATTTCTTCAGTAAATTCCGGCGTTTTTCTTTATAATTGCATAGTTAATTTCGGCTTATATTTGATTCAAATTTTTTATTATAGATCTATTTTAATGCGTATTTACATTCTTATAAAAACTTTGCTTCGTTTATATATCTGATTTTCCCCTTATGATGTGTAGGAAATTTTTTTATCTTTAATCATTTCAACTGCTTTACAGATAAATCAATTGAGGAAGAAAATATTGCTGTTCTCAGTATAACTATAGATCTATGTCACGCAGTAGTCTTTCACGTAAGCTTTGATTCTACTCTGCATTGTGTCAATGGAACAAACTGCTTCTTCAAAAAGTTTTCTAGGAAGACCACACCTCTAAGCCCCGATACTGTTGAACCACTTTGACCAGATGCATCCAATAAATGTCAAAAGTAAATCATTCCCTTTTCCGAGAAGAAGGCAATCAGACTCTCTGTCTCCACCTTTTCATCTTTGGAATCTCTCACACCCCTAAATCAGGGCTCGGCAGCACATAATTGCTTATTTCACAGCCAAATCTTGAAAAGTGGCTTACTTTAAGGTTAAGGTGATTTAAAGATCCCTAATAGAATTATTAGCCATTAAAGCTCATTTGGAATTATCCAATTAATATTATACGCATATTGTTGCAATGAACATAAAATCATTTCGCTAAAACAATGTTTTTTTCCCCTTCTTTCTTTTTAAACCTAGAAACGATTTATAAAGGTCTATATTTTCTTTTTATAAATGTTAAACTTAGGGTACATAGTGATCTCAGTAAGGAAGTTTTTAAATTGTTTTTTAGCCCAAATCTTATCAGGTATATATATATGCTGACAATGTTTTAAATTGATCGATTGGGTCATGGAGCAACACAGGTTTCTAATTTTACTAAATTCATGGTATTCAATTGTTATTTTATGCATTTTTTATACTAAGCAAATTTTTTAAACATTTCTTTATTTTATTGCTGATCAATAAACTGAATCCAATAGTTAGATATTTAAAAAAAACCCCGAAATTTCGGAGATATTTATCAGAAAATTTTTAATAAATAAGGTGTTATTTGAATTCTTTTTTATAATCATCAGACAAATCTTTGAAAAACATGCCCAGCCTTTCCGAAAATTTTATTAGATCCCGTCAGAATTTATTGCAAAATGTACGGCTCTTTCTAATATGACATTGTTGGGATCGTTCCTGAGTTTCTCTCAATTTACTATCAAGCAAATTTTGTCTTGTTACACACATCCGAGCCTGTTTTGTATTTCGTTTTACATATGTTTCATTACTGAAATTAATAAATGCATTTCTTTCATTCATCTCACAATAATTGAAATATATCATTAGAATACTGAAGTATATTATTGCGAATCTTTTATTTTGCAGCAATATCTTCTTAAATTTCAAATAAAACCCTCCCAAGATTAATAGTTCTACGGAATTTCATCATTTTACTAAAATAAAATATTAGTATAATAATATAAATTATTTTAATACATTTTTAAAAAAATCAGAACGATGTGATTGTCAAAAAGATCACCAAAGAAAAATAGAAGTCTTTATGCAAGTTTTGAATAAGTAATAGTAGCAATTGAGACAGAGACATTAACAAACTTTTTTACGAGGTCCAATAAAAAGCTATCTTTCTATTTTAAGGCGACTGATTTAATCTATCGATGTAAGATCGCTATTTGTTATGTGAAGGCTCAATTCATCAATTAGCTGCAGGTTTTATATATTTTTGAAAGTTTCAAAAGTTAGCACATCTGGAAAATTATTTTTTAAATAGTAATACAAAAGTATAAATCGCGAAAATATTGAAGTATTAATAGTATTTAAAAAAATTAATATTTGTTAAGCTGAGTATCAAGCATTATAGATATAACTAGCAATACCAAGAACTAAGTTATATTTTTATCTGAAAATGCTCTTAGGATTCTAGTTTAACTTATGTGGTTGAAGGAAACGATTTTGATGAACTTAGCTACAACAGAATAATTTATTATGGAAAGTAGCAAAGAAATAATTGACTTACATAATATTTCTAGGATTTCAAAACCGAATGAATACTTTATACTCTTTTTTAAAAAAGAAATACAGTTTCCTAATTTTCTTTACAAAACATGTACTGTTAAACGTTTTTTTCTTAAATGTATTTATGTTGCAAGTAAATGTTAAAATTTTAATATAAATAACTATGCAGCTAATAATTGTTTTCTTATGGAACTTGCAAAAATTATGAAAAATCAACTATACAAGGTTTTTCGATTTAAGAAAAAATTATTACTTGTACCGCTTTTATAGAAGATGGAATGCACCACCCTTTAAGCTAATTTACTGCACAAACCATTGTATTTTTCAAATGGTTTTGGATTATACCTACTGTATTAAAGAGAGAGAGAGAGTGTTGTGTAACTAATATTGTTGACATTCTTAAAAAAAGTAGACAATTAATTGCTTTTAAAACTAAATAAAATATTAACTCTTATATTGCATTTCCCATCATATAAATATTACTTACTAATTAATTACATTACACAATCTTTAATGCTTTAGAAAATCTTTCACAACTGTGATGCAATTATAATGTATATGTCACCACAGCTGAAAATCCCATCTAGCACTCTTTAATATCAAAAAGTCATTCAAGACTTTCAGAGGTGTAAGAATATTTACTTCATTCATCTGGTTGATACACAGAACACATATAAAGCAACCTGAAAAACTATAACTATTTAAAGTATTTATAAAACAAATATTATATCAAAAACAGGTCCATTACTGCACAAAAATAAATAAATCCTTATTAGTATATCTATACCATAAAAAAGGCAATCACATTATATCATTATTTTCACTACCACTTTCCTCATCGCCCATGAAATATAACATATGGATGAAATACCTGTTGAAATACCTGTATCTAAATAGGCAAGGCAGATTTTCAAGGCCTTTTCCTGTATAACAAATAGCACAAATATTATCAAAATGATGAATAGTTTATTATTAAGAATTATTTACACATAAGTTAAAACATATTACTTACTTTAGTATATACTTTTGCTTGTATTAATAGCAAACATTAACATCACCTGATTCTATATATTTTATATTAAACACTTACCTGCAAAAAGTATACATGTATTTTATAAATTCGTATGTTCCAAAAGTATAAATCAATTTTTTTACCTAAAATTTTACTAAGAATTAATGATATAAAAATTACCATATCCCCATCACTTTAAAAAATTTGTGTGGTAACATTCAACTGCAATGGAATCTTTTTCCTGCATGATTTTTAAATTATATGCTTCTAATATACTGTCATAAAGCCATTTGTGACAAAAATTTGGTTATTTTTGATAATTACTTACCTCCTCATCTGATATAAAAATATACAACAACTTTACCCCATAAAAACATAGCTAAATGTCTTGGAAAACATAAAACAACTCCACTACAAGCATATATCAGGTGTTAAAGATACAGTTAAATTTTTTTGCAAATAGTTTTTGAATTGAGTAATGATGACTAGACTGAGTTTGAATGTTTTCTTTCTTGACAACTAAAAAAAGAACATCCGAGAGTTTTACTTTTTATTTTTAAATCCCTAATAGTTGGCTTAAATATTTACTGCTAGTTTAAATGCTGATTGGGAGGTAGGTACATGAGGATCAGGTAAATAATTCTTTAGTAATTACTTTTTACCTTTCTTTTACTGAATTGCATGTTGAGACAATTGTTCCTGAACTATTTTACCTTGCAATAAACAATTTAATACTACAAGTAGAAGTTCAGTTTCTTGGTTTTTCTTATGTCATTACATATTTCTTTGGCGGAAGACCCCACACCACACTTTCTATCTGAAATATGGAAAGAAGTATATTCAACATTTTCAACAACATGGAATATCTCAAACAATTTAAGAATGAACTTAATATGTTTACATGGTGCATGATTATCTGAGCATTCACATGTATACCAAGCTGAACATGATAATTTTACACACCTGTAATGGCATTGATCACACACACACACACACAACCTCTTTCTGAAATGCTACCATAATCTTTTTAACTAAATAAAATACATCTCCATTAGTCTGCGATTTTACAAACCAAGAATTTGTTGTCTGGTCATAAATATCTGTCAGGAATCTTTAATTCATTTTAAAATGGAAATAGGTTGTGAGGATATAAACTGGGGAGAGTATCCTTTAAAATTCTATAATGTGCTAAATATGTGTCATGCTGTATTTTCAACAAACTATCTGCTTGACAGTTAAATTTTCATTTTAAAATAACTGGACATTCATGTATTGTGAAAAGATTAACAATATATATTTTTATCAGTATTGGCATGCCGAAGTGGATGATGTGACTTATACTATTAGTAGGCTGAATTACAATAATTATCAAAATATTTATTGAAAGCAGGCTTTTTATCAGTCGATGCAATTTTAAAATTTTCCATTATTTGTTTACATCTGATTGAACTTATACCTTCCAAATGAGCTACTAGAGAAATTTCCCTTCGCATTTAAAAATTGGAAAACAAGATCATATTTAATCATTTCTTCCAAGTGCATTGAAGGTGCCAATTGCAAAGCCAAACACTATTCCGAAATATGTTTTAAAAGCATGTTAAACTGTTTGGTCATCATTGGCCGTAATGCAATTAATTTTTAACTGGGCACCCTTTCTCTCAGAATGTTGAAATACAATACATATTTCCTGTATTTAATTTATTAGTAATAACATGAGCAACAGAGTAAAGCATTCCTTATTAGTCAAGTACAATTAAACTTCTATTAACCGAATACATATTCTAATACTGAAGATTTTTCAATACCCAATTCAAGATTAGCTTTAATGAACTCTATACAAGTTTTATACATCAGTTGAAATGCTTGATTATGCTTTGAAAAATATATTACACTGATCCCTTAATAGTCTTTATAAAGAGTGATTCTACCAAGATATTCCATTAATAATTGGAATATAGAATCTTTGATATTTCTATACAACTAGTTTTTCTTTTATATGTCTAGGAAGCTTCACATGTTTGCAAATGTGTTAAATATCTAAATCTACAATTTCACTCATGATATGAAAAAGGTTAAGGGAAAGTTAAATCTAAAAATATTGTGTAGATCTTTACATGTGATTCGTATAAAATTTTTTGAGATAGATAATACATTCTAATAATGATTTTTTTTCTTACTTTAATTAAATAAATGTATTTTCTTATTAAGAATAGTGTTATTACCTTTGTTTGGATCCTAGCAGGGCACCCTTCTTTTATAAGAACACCTCAGAAAATTTGTATTTTCTATTATTATTCTCACAATCATTTAAAAATTTAGCCAAGCAATTTACCTCAAATATTTACGCTACTTTTTCATAACAATCAATAGAACTTTCGATTTAACGACAAGAAAAAGTTTTACACTCACGAGATCGGCAATGTGGGCGATCACACAGCAGGAACTAAAAAAATAATGAATATAATATAATGGTAAATACCTGGAAATTTTAAAACGGATTATTAAAACATTATAAATAATCAAAGCATAAAATTTTTACATTCACGTGATCGGAGAATCGAGCTTTCACACGGCAGAAGCTAGAAAGTCGATGAACGGAAAAAGTTAATTATATCAAATCAAAGCACAAAATAAAAAAAAACAATATAAAAAGAGTGAAATAATAATAATTCAAAATTATGAATTAAAGTTTCTAGTTGTTCACATAAGTTAGAAATTCCATAAATCAGCAAATATGTTAAAATGATGGAAAACTTAACAGGAAATTAATACAATATAAAAACTGCAAAAAAATTTAACAATTAAACATTACAATTCAAAATTATAAAATACCTAATCAATAAATCTCGCCACTAGAATTTCATATACGAACCTTTCAGCACGAGTTCTACAGCAAGAAGGATTTTAGTAGGTTCAATTAAGCCAACGATGAACTTGGCAATTTTCAAAAAGAGGTAAAAAATATCAAAGTAACCCATCCTTGTTTGTAGATTATAGGAATATGTGCCTCCCCAACGAAATTGCTTATTACACCTCCGGCCTGATTTGTTCCTTTTATCTGTCCTTATCTGCAAGCAGAGGCGAATTAAGCTAGTTGGAGGTCCCTGGTGGTAAAAGGTTTGAGGCCTATGGGCTCAATAGTCGAAAAACTAAAATAGTGAAAAGATTCGCGCTGACTTTAAATTATCAAAATAAAATGTATAGCCAATAATAAAACTCAACGGCACAAGAAAAACTTTAACTGTATTCAAAAGAATTAAAAACCTTACAAAAGAGCTTACAATTTGCAATATGTTTTTTACATCTTAATTTTTTTTGTTTGCAAATTAATTAATTATTTTTGACGTTTATACTTTGTCCAAAATATCTTGCTCTCTATGTTTAATATGTCCATATTCAATTTGTCTTCTCCCATAGTACTTCTTACATAAGTTTAACGTGCTTTTAAAACTGAAAAAGATCTCTCATATTTGATATCAGATTTGTTAAATCTATTTTCAGAAGTATCTCCTTATTTAAGAAAGACGAGGCCATTTCTCTTGCAACTTGATACATTTTTAATGAGGGTTTCATTGTATTTTGTTTTCTTTAGAAATAGTAAAAACTTATCCAATTCATGGTCAAAACTAAAAGGTTCAAGATCGTTTTTCTAATTGTCCTTTAGTTTTTAAGTAACTTTCTTCTTAATTTCAGATAATAATCTATCTGTCGTAAAAAATAAAGTGTGTTCTGTAACAGTTTCACATATATCTTCGGGATTGTTCTCTTGTCTTATCGAATATGGCAAACAATGAATTAATGATGAAATATTTCTATGAATTCATGATGTTGTGGTTTTTTCTTCTGCATTCGTTTTACTGATTTCAGCCAAGTTCTTAGCCTTGTTATTAAGGACAAAACTCAACTAGTTTGAAAAAGTTTACTTTGAACTAGACGTTTCTTTTATCCAATAAACCTTTTGTTTCATTCATCTTCTCTAGTAAAATACACCGATGGAAATAAAAATCCCAACCCCAAGAAGAAAGTGTGCTAGGTGAACGAAATTTGGTAGACCTGTTTATACACCTGAAAGATAACTTTGATTCAGATTTTGCGTTAAGCGCATAAGTGAACGCTAGTTGCTCTACTTTGAGCATCGAATTAGGTGTACTTTAAATACGCACTATAAAGTAAGTGAGAGTTATTTACTATCGAGATTTGACGCAGTGTGTTGATGTTAGTCCAGAATGACTTCAAGAAGACGAAGAAGCCAATATCGACAGATCGTTGAGTTTGAACGAAGTAGTATGATAGAGCTAAAAAAAAAAGTTGGATTTTCTTTCCCCGATTTTGCAAGAAAGTTGGAAGGAATGTATCCACTGTGCATAATTTTTGGCTGCAGTGGTCCCGGAAAGGCACTACCTCAAGAAAACTATGATCTAATCACGCGTGGGTCACACTGACAGAGAAAATCGCCATATTCATCACATGGCTGGGGTACATCATAGTGCATCTACAGCAGAAATTAGTTTTGTTCGACACCAGTGCGACACAGTGAACTGTAACGCATAAATCGTTTGAGAAATAGCTCCAGCCAGACGCCTTGCAGCATTCATAACATTAGCTCCAAATCATTGACATCTGTGACTTTAGAGATCATTGAAGAGTTAAGTGGCGATGTGTTGTGTTCTCCTCTCAAAGCTATTTCTATTCAGTTAAAATTAACTTGCGTCTCTTGGACGGGAAAATGTTTTTGTTTTTCTCTTCTATGAACCTTTGTATTATTCTGATGTTTTTTTACATATTAAACAAAAGAATCTAAGTTATCAAAAGAAGCCCGGATAGCTAGCTCAGTTGGTAGTCGGCTTTTAACCTAACGGTCCAGGGTTCGAGTCCCTGTTCGTGCGTTTTTTTTACTTGAAAATAATTCAAATGGCTGAGTAAGAACGTTGAAGGGTCATCGGGCAAAAAACAGACACGGCGCTTCCCTGGAGTACACCCAGAATATAGTGCTACAGCTTCAGGCGAGCATCCAACGGGTTAACCCGCCACCCCTTATCTGCAGAACTAACCCTACAGCAATGTCTCTCCGGGGACACCAAAGAGAGGTATAACCAGCCAATTCACAGGAGATGGCTCACTCCTGCCTCCCGTCTACAGCAAAGCGTAGGTCAAAGGGAACGCAAAAGGTATCTTCAGGACACAATTTTCCTCCTTACGGGACGCCGCACACGGCAAACATGCGGGTTTTGCAAACCAACGCTGTTAGTCGAAAACAAATAAAGAAACAAAATAAAAATAATTTGTTTAAAGAAATCGAAGAAAAAGGAACTAAATTAACACAATACAAGATGTAAACCAAAATCTGTTAATAATAAATTGCAAGTTTTCTAATAAAAAAATACAACAGTAATTGTATATATGTATGTTTAGAAATATTTATCTGCACGAGCGGCTCTAGGGCCAGACAAACCGGACCCATGTCCGGGGCGGCAAATTTTAGGGGCGGCATTTGGACCAAATTTTAAAAATACTTTTTTTTGTTATGGAAAATTTGGAAGAAGTTAAAGGAAGAAATTAAAGTACACTATCTAGGGAAACATATTCAGAACAAGATAATTTCTCTTTTATATGAGAATATTAAATTATACAAGGGGTGATCAAATGAAAAGGTACGAAACGACAGAAAAATGAAACAGTTAAATATTTGCATATTCCGACAAGGGAGAATGTAGCGAGACATCTCGGGATGCCATTGGAGACTCTGACTGGGATCGGATCATGCGCGGGTGTCCGCATGCGCAGGAGAGAGCAAAGGCTCTTATAAAAAGCGGCGTCCAAATGATGCGAGCACAGAATTACTCGAGCACAGAAAAAGCATTAACTCCGATGTGTACTGTGAGACACTCCGACGCCTACGCAGGTCCATCAAGAACAAAAGACCGGGGCTGCTCACGGAGGGTGTGGTTCTGCTCCATGATAACGCGCGTCCACACGTCTCCAGCGTCACACAAATGGAACTGGACAAGTTCCAATGGGAGACGTTGGACCATCCGTCCTACAGTCCGGACATGTCACCCTGCGATTTCCATGTGTTTGGTCCACTGAAGAAACACCTGAAAGGAAAGCACTTCAACTCGGACGACGTACTCAAGGACACTGTGAAGGACTGGGTCTCGTCACAGCCACAGGAATTCTGGGAACAAGGAATCCTGCAGCTTGTTCATCAGTGGGATCGTTGTGCTCAGGCCTATGGTGTATATTTTGAATAAAGTCTATATTTGTACCCACCGTGTCTTTTCGTACCTTTTCATTTGATCACCCCTTGTACATTGTTCATAAAATTAAACAAGCTAAATATTATTCGATAATTTTAGATTGCGCTCCTGATTCCAGCAAGATCGAACAAATGACATTTACGGTAAGGTATACATGTATTGAAAATCTAATTCTAACGAAGTTATCGTTAAAAGTAATGCGAGTTTTTTTGGTTTCCTTCCAGTTGAAAGATTAAATGAAAGAAAACTTTCAAGTTTGATAGTTGAGAAACTTACAAAAAGTTAGGGATAAATTTGCTAGATATGCGGGGGCAGGCCTACAATAACGGAGTGAATATGAAAGGTATGAAATCTGGGCTCAATTTAAAATAAGAACGTTAAATCAGCGAACAATCTATGTGCCATGTAGTACCCACTCTTTAAATTTGGTCGTTAATGACATGGCAAAAGCATCCTTAAAAGCCCGTACTTTTTTTAATACAGTTCAAAAATTTTTTTCCAGCAACTTTTCGTTGGGTTATATTATTAAAATGTATAAAGGGCATAAAACTTTAAAGCCACTTAGCGTAAATAGCTGGGAAAGCTGAATAGAGGCTATAAAATCCTTAAGTTATCAATTGGGAGGTTTTTATGATGCTTAGTTTTTCTAATAATGCTGAAATTGACAACTCTAAGGTCTCTAGATTATTAAATTCTACTTAACAATTCAAGTTCCTATGGCCATCATTATTTGGTATAAAATCTTTAATTGTATTAAAATCCAATAAGCAAGCTATTGCAAACAAAATATTACGATCTACCACCATCTACTATGGAACTCTCAAGAAACTGTAAAGATTTTTTTAAGCATGTGACTTTTGATAAAATGCACTTTGTTGCAAAAGAACTGGCCGTCGAGACTGATATCTCTGCTAACTTTGAGGTGACACAGAAATGTCACAGAGTTCAACGGAAAAATGTAAATTTTAATTATGAAGCACAAAATGATCCAATGGAATATCCTAAATTAAAGTTCAAGATAGAATTTTATTTTTTTACATTGGACGAAGCAGTTAATGCCTTGGAATGCAGATTTAATTTAATGAGTAGTGACAGTAATTGTTTTCAATTTTTGTACAATATATATGATTTAAGAGATACCCTTAAGACTAATTTATTTAAAACTGTAAAAATTTAGAAATGTTGTTGACCGACGGAGAATCATTGGATGTAAATGCGATTGATTAAGCAGATGAGATAATGCCAGTTTCAGCTTTAGCAGGCAAAAAAAAAAAAAAGAAGCCCAATTGAAGTTTTAAAATTTATTTTTGTTTTAGAATTTGCTCCAAATCTTGCTATACATTTATTTGTAGATATTAGTTTCTCAAAATTAAAATTAATAAAAAATTTCTTAAAGTTCACAAATTTTAAAGATAGATTAAATGGCTTAGTTACTTTGGCTATCGAACATGAAAAAGCTGAACAAATTGATCAGAAAGTTTTCAGAATTAAAAGTCAGAAAAAGAAACCGTGGTAATTTTTTTATGTTTTAGTTTTTATTTTATATATATATATTTACTGTTAGCTCTCTTTTTCTTCGCAAGTAATATTCAAGTTTTATAGGTGTGCATTTATGAACAATTTTTATCTTTTTAATAATGTTTTTTTTTTACTTTGGGGAGAGGGGCGGCATTTTTCATTTCTGTCCGCGGCGGCAAAATTGCTAGAGCCGGCCCTGTTACCTGTGATCTGCACTGGAAAAGAAGAAAAGAGGAAATTTGATGACAAGAAGGAGGGTCAAAAACAGAGAAGGATCCCTAGGGTAACCTGGGGTCGCGCACATATGTTTACTAAAAACAATAAACCCCTTGGGAGAAGGAAAAGATCACTAGGGCACCTCGGGATTGTGACCTGCAGAAGGTGAATCCCTGAGGGAGCTGCAAAGCATGAAAACAGAGATATTGTAGATAGTGTAAGATCTATGATTTATGCTATAAACCTTCCTTGGGAACTACGGAGAGAAGCAGTAAACACACGTCTGTTTATGTATTGAATAGAACATGTCAATCATTACAGACAACATCAATTAACCCGACACTACTCGCGCAAAGTGTATCATACCCACCCCGTCTAACTTTTTTCAACGTTCCTTCTAAACCTTTTTTGGAAAATGGATAGTTTCTTGTTGTCTGACTTTAAGGTCATATCCTTTGAAGGGCCTTAGCTTTAGCGAAATCTAAATGTATATTTTTGAATATCACCTCTTCGGGTATGTCACATCCTGCGCGTGAATCACCGTTACAGTTCTAAATGCATGAACACGCGTTTTAAATCTTCCTTATGCTATGGCGTATTATTGTAGTTATGATGAAGAAATGTGATATTTGAGTAGTTTAATAAATACAGTATTTAATAGATATAGAAGAACCGTATTTTGGATGAAGAAATACTCTTCGCGGTTATGATGAGGAAAAATCAAATGAAGAGTATAACGGAAATTTTGATTCCACCATTGAAATCGATCCAGATTTAGAAAGGAGAGACACTGTTGAAAATTAATGTTTTATATGCAGACACACAAAAACATTTGAGAAGAACGTAATTTTAAAGGAGATAATTGGAACACATCTTATCCACTTTCAGATGAACTTTTGAAAAAAAAAAACTATTGTTGAAACAAAATAAGAGAAAATAAAAAAGAAATTTTTAAATTAAAAGAAGCTTACTCCTACATGTTTAGTTTAAAAAAGATACAGATTTTAAAAAATTAAGATCCAGTGAAAACATCGCTCTCACTCACAACGCGATTAAAAAGAAGTGTATAAAAATGCACTGAATGCCCTTATAAAAAGTACAGAAAAACTAAATTTACGTGTAAAAATGTAATAAATATGTTGTATTTCCTACTTTTCTTCCTTTATATACAAATTTTATGGTAAAAATACAATATAAACACTCTTGGGTATGACACACCCTGCGCGAGATCTTGGTTGTTTTTTTCACGTGAGTGATGCCGGGTTAAAGACATCCAAAGAAGCTATCAATATAAATTATCTGCATGCACTTCGAACGGACTGCTTTGTTCACGCACCTAAACAAAAATGGAGGAAATGGGACAAAAGAAGTGTGAAAGGAGTTTTCATTGGCTATAGGGGAGAAAAAGATGGATATAGGATATGAATACAAGATCAGAACAAGGTTATCCTGAGTCGAGATGTGATATTCAAAAATGAAAAATATACCTATTACGGATGTACCTCCTACAGATATATATAAAATTCAGATTTGGAAATAGTGAAGAAGCCTTTTAAAACATTGGACCTAGACGTGGAAAAATAATTAGAGGAGACATCACGTAGTGCTGAAGGTAGAGGAGAATCCATAGCTGAACAGAGTAGTAGAAATTTGCGTGATAGGTCCATATTACAGTAACCAGCCAAGTTTGATATTTTTATTCTGTTGGCAGAACACATAAAACCTGAGACCTGTTGTTGTTGTTGTTTCTAATCCCTCAGAGATCTAGCGGCATCTAGATCAGATCCATGATACCGTGAACTCTAGCAAAGTCAAGCGCCAGTAGAGGGCTTTCATAAACATGCGCCAGAGCGAACCCCAAGCAATCCAGGATGTGCTCGGGGGATGCCAGCTTCAGATTGCATTTTTTGCACAATTGAAAGACTTTGTATCCTGAGTCAAATGTCGTGTTTTTTAGATGTCCACTTATAAGTCTTGAGATGGCCGTTTGATCATTTCTGTCACCTCCGAATTCTAACGCTCCCCTGGGGTCTTCCTGATGAACCAAGGATGGGCAGAAGGGGTGAGCCAGTCTTGTCTGACTGCTTTTTTCTTTATAGAGAAAATTTCTTTATATGTTAGTTTGTAGTTGAGACCTACAAAGAATCAATGGCTTGCTGCTATGAAAGAAGAATAGGAATCTCTATCCAATAACAACACTTGGGTACTTGTAAATTTACCCCCTGACAGAAAAGCCATAGGTAATAGGTGGGTATTCAAAATGAAACAAAACGATGATGGAACTATACAGCATTTTAAATCTCGACTTGTTGCTAAAGGATACATCCGAAAATTCGGAGTTGATTTCAGTGAAGCATTCAGTCCTGTAGTTCGGTGGGATACCATCGGAACTGTCCTGAGCGTTGTTACTACTCGAAAAACGAAATTGGGTCAGTTTGATGTAAAATCTACTTTTCTGTATGGAGACCTCTCTGAGGATATCTATATGGCTCAACCTGATGGATTTAGGGATAGTTCTGTTAAGTATGTAAATTACTTAAGTCTCTATATGGTTTAAAACAAGATCCAATAAATGAGTGAGTGAATTTTAGGTTTTATGGCACAAGAGCCAATTTCGGCTAAGTTGCGCCAAACAACTTTTCAAATGTTTAAAGCATAAAATTGCTAAAAAGCTTTCATAAAAACAGTTTTAATAATAAAATGTAAAATCACGCAAATTGTGTGTTTAAACGTCTTTAATCGGCCTTATTTTTCGATCCTTTGAACATTTAAAGTGGTGAGTACAACTTTTATAATGCTCCGTTCCTTATATTTAAAGTCCATAAACGTACTTGTTACTTTAAATAAGATATTAGCAATATAAGTGAGTTACGTTTATATTGCATGTGCAATGCATGTAGATGCGGCCATAACACTGTAGCAAATAAGGAAATAAGCGTGTGTGGCATTTTCCCTCTATACTTGGGAGAAGACGCCACATGATTCAGAAATAAATTAAATGAACTCTAAAATTTGCTTGTTTCAAAAATCGTTAACACTATATACTATCGTATAAAATATATAAATGTAATTAAAAATTATTATTATAACAAATAATACTTAAATGTAATTAATGATAAATGGGCTATCACCATCGGTTGCCTCCACCATCACAGAACACTGGTCAGAAAACGCAAACCAACCGGGCGTAAAAAAAACTAACATCAGAAGTCTTACTGAATCAGAGAGGAGAGCAACTAAGCGGGAAAAGACCCGAAGAAAGCTAGAAAATGTGGTTAAGGTCAAAACAAATAAAATGAAATCTTCGAAGAAACTGAAAAAAGAGACGTGTCAGTTTGTCATCCTCAAGCGAAGAAATTTCTCTTGATACTTATGATGACAGTTTCGATGAAGATAATAATGACGATTTTTGTACTGTGTATAAAGGGTACTTTTATGATCCCAAGTGTGACTGGATTCAGGGCATTGAATGCGACAAATGGTTGCACGAAGATTGCAATGATAATCATTTGCACTGAGTGAAATATTGTGCAGGCTATTATTCAAACCTGTACTGTTATTATTTTTAGCAAGCTAATTATGAAAGAATTTAATTATTTTTGGTTTTTCTGTAGTTATTGTTACTTCATATTTAATTTTGTAATGTTTGCCTTATTTTTTATTTACTGTGGTGTTGTTGCATTTTACTCTAAGACTGGTGGAATCTTCCCCCATATATGGGGGAAGATGCCACATTTAAAGGAATTTATTTAACATTAAATTTCTTATTTATTTTCATACTAAGAGGAGAATTAAGTTATATACATGTGGGAATCCAACCGATATCTTCCAAAAAAAGTTAGATTCTGGAGATATCGGGGTTTTTATTTGGCTTTTATTTTTATTTTTTTACGATGTATGGGTTTACTTTGAAAAAATAGACAACATGATTTAAAGAAACTAAATAATTCATTACGAGTTATAGGAGAGTATTTACAGGGGGAATATTTACAAAATAGAAATTAGAACATGCAGACATTTAAAAATATAGGAAAGTTAGAAAATTCCTTGTAGGAGGACGTTAGAGATTGAATGAAACTCATTATGGGATGTGCTGGTGACTTACCGCCTAATGTTGGCGAAACAAGCGCAAAATCGCTGCTTCTTTGTCGAGTGTTAGTGGGCCTCTGCCGAAAATAAATGGCGTCAGCGTTTTAATAAGTTCGCTACATGGCGTTGCTGTGGAATGCTGTTTTTGACTAAAATTACCGTCCTCTGCAAAGAGATATGATCTAACCTTTTACAAAAAAAAAGTTCCATGGGATATTCTACATACATAATCAAAATTAATTCTTGAAAAATAAAGTGTATTTTTTCATAGTCTTGTCATTTCAATTTTCAATGTACTAATCGAAAAATCCTTAAATGTGGCGTCTTCCCCAGAATTGTCTTGAAAAAAAAATCTCCATTCAAACTGATCATAAGCCACTTCCCAGTATTACAAATAAACCTATATGTAATATTTCTACCAGGTTACGAAAATGTTGTGAAAATTAAAATATCAATTTGAAACTGTTTATATAAAAGGAACTGAAATGTATATTTAACAAATATACTTTCCTGGGCATATCTTAATGAGGTAAATGATGATTCAGATATATATGTTAAGTGTTGTTTACTCTGTAAAACAACACATAACATATCTGAACGTATAAGTGAACGTATAACTGCTCAATTTAAAATTGCTATTCAGTCAGATCCTGAACTGGATATCGTGCATGATTATTGTAAAATAGGGTAGCCTGATCATATTCAAAAAGTTCCTGCTAATGAGAAACAGTACTTTAAATTTAAAAATGAATTGTGTATTGAATTTGGATTCTTATCTGAAGACTAACATTTTAGACATTTTTGGTATCGAAAAAAATAAACATTGGACAAGAGAGATCAAGTTTTGACCAAAAATGTCTAAAATTATTGAGAAAACGGTATCCAAGTATGAAAAATCATCAGAAAAATTTCAAAGGCTAAGGTTAAATAACCTCTTTTAGCTCATGAAATTCCCAAAAGACCTTTCTGAAAATACAGTTGACATTATGACGTACACTGATGTTGATTATTTAATTATCAAATGTTAGTTTTCAAAATGAATTGAAATCGAAAGGCTAAAGAACGAATCTGTAACAAAAATTAATAATCTGTTAAAAGTTTTTCTAGTTATGTGGTTCCTAAAGAAATTGTTATAGGGACAATATTCCCTTTAACAGTTTTGAGAGTAACACCGTTGCAAAGGAATGGAAATGCAGTTTTGTAACCATGAAATATTCTGAAAGTAATGGGTTAGTTGAGAGATCAGTGGGGATAGCAGAGATAACTAAAAAGGCTGACAACATTAATAAAGATTGGATTGTTAGGTTAATAGAGTATAGGAATACCCTTATTTCAGAATTATATTTATCTCCAATAAAGTTTCTATTTGGTCGTAGGTTAAAAAATAAGCTTCCCATCCATTCAAGATTATTGAAGGTAGAGCTATTTACTGATTTAAAAGAAAAATTTGTAAAAAGGCAGAAACCCCAAAACTGTATTATAACAAAGGTTGAACCAATTTAGGACTATTCCATAGTGGTAATGATGTAACCATGTATTTTAGAACTAAAACATGAACACCCGCTTAAGTGATTTGTAGGAGTAAAAATTCTCGATCCTACATTTAAAATTCAACGGGTAAAACCATTTGTTTGGAATAGTGTGCATTCGATACCCGAAAACATGAGCAATGAAATAGATTTAGGAAGACCCAAAACAAACGAAATGCAATCTGTTGAACCTAATGTACTACAGCTGCCAAGTGAAAAATATTGTGAATAGAGACTTCATTCAAGAGAGTAGCTTGGAAACAACGTTTAATAACGGGAGACAAGACGAGAATGAATATACATACAAGTACATTACATAAAACAGTTTAACAATTTTTAAAGCGCCTTCTGTGGGCATTTACAGAAATCAAATACACTAATCAAACTACACTTATATCCATAAATTAAGGATAATGAAGTTCAGGCAAAGAAAGAGACAGAAGCAAAACAAATTTGGCTTATTTGTAAAGTCTATTTATTAAACAAAAGGTAAAGAGCAAAAAAGATGCTATATGTTTGACATAATTAATAAAAATTGCGATTTTTACTCCCCGGATCAAATTTCAAAAAAGAACCTTTTACAAAAAACAGTATAACATGGTTAGTATGATGGTTAATACGGAGTATGTCTCCCGGACGATGCAATACAGGCCTTACAACGCCTACGCATGCTGAGTATCAAATTATCAATCTGATCTTGGGGAATATTACACCACTCATCAAGCAATGCCCTCCGAAGTTCCGGTAGACAGGTGGGAGGGGGTTGACGGGCTGCAATTCGTCGGCCGAGCATATCCCACACATGCTCTATTGCATTCAAGTCCGGTGAGTATGCTAGCCAATCCATACGGGTGATATCCTCCGATTGAAGGCATTCGTCTACAATGATTGCACGGTGAGGACGGGCGTTGTCATCCATAAACAGAAATTCAGCACCCATGGCGCCCCAAAACAAACGTACATGTTGTTCCAGAATGACATCCCGATAGATGTGGCCTGTCATCGTTACACTCTGAACATGCAGGTCAGTTCTGGAACCAATAATAATTCCTCCCCAAACGAGCCATCCTACAACACCGTAACGCTGTCGTTCAATGGTGTTCTCTTGGTGGTAACGGGTGCCTGGCGCTCTCCATATGAACGTCCAGCGAGAATCAGACTGCAAACTAAACCTGGAGTCGTCGGAAAACATCACACAAGACCACTGTTGCGGTGTCCACAATGCATGCTCTCTACTCCAGGTTAATCGCAGGCGACAGTGAGTTGCGGTAAGAAGAACACATCTGACAGGCCTACGAGCATTATAGACCAATGTGCACTAAGCGTCTGTACACGATCCGTCTTGAAACTGTCGTTCCGGTAGCTGAAGAGAGCTGACGAGATAGGTCTGATGCTGTGCTCCGTCTGTTTCTTTTGGCAGTAACTGCCAAATACCGGTCCTCATTCGGCGCTGTAACTCGGGGGCGACCTGTGCTGTAACATCTACTCACATTACCTTCATCTTGGAATCGTTGCCAAAGCCTGGAGATGACACTCTGGGCGATTCCAAGTTCCTCTGATACTTGCCACTGGGTACGTCCACATTTCAGTCGTCCGATAATTCTACCACGTAAAAAATCATCCAAATGTTTCCTTTGTGCCATAACTATGCGGTTATTGCACTGAAAGGCTTTTAAAGCGCTTGTGAACAATTTTACTTCTTCGCCACTATTCCTTATATACCCCTCTCTTACACTCATCATTGTGACGTACTATCCGCGCCCTCTGGTGGTTTCCTGTAATTTGCATATTCTTCTTCAAGATGTGTGTGATAATTCTACAGGTGAAATTTTTATTTTAGAGTTCAATTTTTGTGTGATTCTGAATTATCCTTAATTTATGGACATGAGTGTATATAATTAACTCCAGGCACACCACAAACACAAGTGTCCAGAACTCACAAAAGAGGTTTGGACAACTCATTAAAAGCCAAAATTTCTTAATGACTGCATATATAATTAAGTATCTTCAAAGAGGGGGTCACATGTTATAATTCATTTTGCATTGCAATAAAACTGCATTTACTGTAACTTTAACTGTAGATATGTATCACTATGATTTTTTTTTTATGTTTGTTGTTGCACTGTAAGTAGAATGTAGATGGCAGTGTGAACCCTTGCATGTAACTTTTTAATGTACTAATTACGCATAAATAAATAATTCTTTATTCAAGATAACATTCTCACAGTGAATCATTGAAGAACATGACACTAGCTAGTTTTGCAGCCTATTTTTTTATTTCTTCGTTTGAAAAGTATAAGAATTTATTTGGTTTCGGCAATATAATACTCTGAAATTTTTAATTAAATTACTAATATTTAAATTACTTATTTTTGTTTAAATTAAACTAAAATAATATTTAAAAATTTTTATTTATATTTTAGTTATTCAGAAGTTGAAGCACATTTTACTTTTTGAAACATTAGTTAACTTTAATTCTATTGTAGAATTCTGTTTATATAATAGTAAGATTTTTAAATATATTTAATTATAAATTATATGAAATAAAAAATTACTTAGCGTAGATCTGTATCTAACTGTGATCATACAGATTGAGAAGAATATAAAGAATTGGAACAAAATGCCGTGTAAAGGTTGCTGAAATGTTACTTTAGAAAGCCACGGGGAAAATCTAAAAAATCTTGAATTCAAATAAAATATAACTGCTGTTTATCCCCAAAACTTTCAAATACAATTAATCACCAAAATACAAACAATTTTTCTACATATACTGAAGTGTTACTATGAAGAACACTTCTGGCCCCACCATTTGAAATTCCTAATCTTAAGCTTATGCTCTAAGTCAAGGTAGGGGCCACAGAAAAGTGAATTAAGCGAAACCTCCTCAAATGGGTATGTTTGGGATTAGAGGCAGAATCTAATTATGAGAACATAAAATGCTTTTATTAAGGCACACGAGACAGTTTAAATTTCTCCATACCTTAATACCTTCGAAAGAGTAAAATATTGTTTCTTTCTCTATTATAACACATTCATCACAAATCAAAATAGTTCTGTAGAGCCTTTTTCGAAGGTAATTCCTAATTTCATGCTTTATATTCTACTCGTATCGTTTTTACGTACCTTATTCCCTGCTTAATATCAATTTTCCTGTCGATGTAACTTTGATGTTATTGAAAAGCATGGAATTTAACACATTTAATGCAATTGTTTTATTTCTAATGGCAGATTAGAAGACAACTGTAGTAAGAAATGCGAGCATTAAAACTAGAACAAAGACACTACAGTAAGTTTATAAAACGATCATCCTGTGTGCTGAGCTCTTCAGTATCTCTCTCACAAGTGTCCCGAGTTCTGCACCGGGTAGTGACTCAAATGGTTCACGCTCATTTTCTCTTTGATGTAACACAGGAGGCAAAGAGGACTCGGCAGTATTTGTATACGATACAGATGTTTGTAGCGACAATCGTGGCCAGTAACGAGGTGAAAAGTGGCAACAGATCTCACCACTGGTCAAGATGGAATATTTGGGACTTCCTCTATTCATTTTTTGTATTTGTCTGTCTCTTAATTTACCGATTGGTGGCTTAGAAAGGAATTGGTTTATCTGTTATTTGTGCAATTTTGGTTGCTTTTGCAAGGAAATCTGCCGTTTCCCTTTTTTGGAGTCCACAGTGCTCTAGTATCCACTGCAATGAGACTTCTTTATGGTTTTCAATTAAATCATTAAAGGCCAGACGAATATTTAAAATATCAACTGACGCAAGAGCATCAAATAAAGAAAGAGCAGGCAGGGCACTCCTGGAATCTAATAGTGCGAAAGCCACTTAGAAATTTTCAGATTGGCATTGGAGCTGTGACAGAGGGATCATTTATAGCATACTTGTCTAAAGTGCGGCCCAAGAAAAAATTATGAAAATATTTCAATTTATACACATTTTTATTTAAAAACATGCATATTTTGCACAAACGATATAAAATATGCTGCATTAATTTTCTATTTAACTGATGAGTTTAAAAGATTTCCAGATTTTTGAAAAAATGAAGAGTATTTCAATATATTTTCCGCACCGTTTTCCCTAGAAATAAATTACCTTCAAATGGAATGCATTGAATTGCAAAGTGACATTCAACTGAAAGAAAATTTGGGAATGTTTCTGCACTGGAGTTTTATAAAGATTACCTACACTACGCGGTGAGTGAGTGAATATTAACGTCGCACTGTTTTAGCAACACGAGGGCTTTTGGCGACGATCCCCGTAATTTTGAACCATGGTCAAGTGACGCAGACGACACCTGAGCTGGCACCCCTTCTCCTACCTACCACACCAACGGGAGGACGTTTGAGCTCTTGACAGATTTAACGTGCATCGCTCCCCTACACGGCGGGTCTTTAGTGGTACTGGGATCGAACTCATGACACGCTAGCCATGATCCGATGCCTAGATCACTTGGCCACTACACTGCGCGATAAATATCCTCATTTTCACACTCATGCTTTATTAATGTCTTCAGCTTTTGGCAGTACTTATATTTGCGAACAGTTATTTTTCCAAGAATAAAGCACACAAAAAACAAAAATAGGACAAAAATCACTGACAAACGTCTTGAAAATGCATTAAAAATTTGCAACTTCGTCTATTGAACCCAATATCAATTTGCTTGTTCAACACAAAACCGGTTTTCGCGCCAAGCGACAATTCATGCCTTAGTTCTTTTGACATAGAAGCTGACTATAACAACTGAAAATCACCAAATTTGGCGGTATGTATTTAATACCGTTTTCGTGCGTTGAACAGCAAATTAACGAAGAATGATTATCAAAAATAAACTTTGTTTCAACGAACCAAACAATATACTCCGTTAGAATATTCCCTTTGTAGCGGTATCTTCGTAAGTCAGTAACAGCCTCCGGACAGAGGTGATTGAGTTTACCAAGTTTTTCTACTGTTCATTTTACTACAATTGATCAATAAAATGGAGGGAGTGGATATGATTCTCTTTTCTCTCAACTGCCAAGGTCACCGGGCCCATGCACCCTCAGTGGTAATAGTGTGCAAAAAGTACTCATTTCGATGTGATCAGAAACATGACTTCGCAATGAGGAATGAGTTGAAATTGAAAATTTTAAACGCATAACACAGTATAAATGACTAAATATTAATCGTGGGGACGGGGTCGCCATCTATCAAAACGTACGCGATTCACAACATTAGTTTATTGGCAATCATGATGATCTTGTGAGAAGAAATACGTAGCAAGTTAATCAAACTAAATCTAATTTGGGAGATAAATGTGCCGTGAGATGCCCTTTACCTAACAGTAAACCCATTGTTGTCGTCACAGTTCACATTTCTGTCAATCAGAATGTTACTGACATTATAGATTATATCGACGAGATATTAGCATATACAAAAGGTGGCTCTAAACTACTGGGGCAACAGTATCATGTACTTCCACTTATTCTTGGTGGAGACTTCAAAATTGATTTTGAAGGATTATGATGAAGGATTGGGATTAGTCCAATTTTTAAAATCAGAGCCTAATTTAGAATTCGTTTTTCGTAGAGCACTGGGGACGACTAGGTATAGCAACAACCATTGATGCAAGATTTTAAGGAATCGTAAATCACGTATCTACTGACATTCACGTATCATACTTTAGTTGCCACAAGCCTCTTGTCGGTGATTAATAATGGCGAGAGTATTAATGTAATACTCAAAGTGATATTAATAGTGAAGTAAATCAACCTTCTTAACAATGTACTATGAGTAACATAATTGAAGTATATTATTTCGTATATATATTATTTTGCCGAATCAATATGAAAATGGGAATAGAATGAAGAATATACTTACATGGTTTTATTATGATATGCGTTTATTTACCCTGGTTGCCTATTATATAATCAAAGACAGCCGTACTTAAGGAGTAAACTCCAATCGTGCGTATGAGCCGACACGCTCTTTTTTTTTTTATTTCAATTTAATACATGAATTAATATTTGAAAAACTGTTTTTACATCAAATGTCATCCACTACATGTTAAAAAAATGTATCGGAACTTGAATGGATGAATAAAAATTATTTTATTAAGGATTAAAAATTTGAACAAGATATGTGTATATAGAGAGTGAACTAATGTAGGAATTTAAAATGATGAAACGTAAAAGTAATATTAGTTAAAAGATGTGAAAAAACACTTGAGCAATTTTTTCTTGCGTAAAGAATTTCTTCAGAGAATTTTAAGATTCAAAATTTAAGAATGTCTGATGAACCGTTTTATTCAGAAGAAATAAAACTTGTTACATAAAGAATTATAAAAATCAAAGTTCTTTAATCTTATAACAATAATTACTCAAGCTGTAAATTGAGAACACAAATGATTTTTTCTATCGCTATTCCTGAACGAATCGTTTACAAAATTCACGATTTAAAAAAAAGAATTCTTAAAAACAAAACCAAGAAAAATTCATGATTTTTGAAAAAAATGTTGATTTAATGTGTGTTTCCTAAAGTTTTTCCATTATCTTATAATTTGTCCAAAAAAAAAAAATTCTTTACCACTGTCAAAAATAAGATAGCGGTAATAAATGGATTACAAAAAAAATTCCTCTTATTTCTTAAAATTTCATTCCCCCCCCCTTCAATTCTAAACTCTATAGATTTCTTTTACTCTGTATTGGACAATCAACACAAATACCTTGCTCCCATCGTCCAATGAAATCACTCCATTCATGAAGCCCAGGTTTTTCTGTGTCACATACATTAATTCCCGATTCCTAAAGCCACGCCTCCTAACCATGCAAATCGACAACGCCATGCCATCTTACGGTTTCAGATAAGGGATTAAGGGCTGCTGACGCGGTCCAGCAGCCATGCGAAAACGTCAAAGTCTGGTCCTTTGTGAGTGATGCTGAATTAAAACTTCACTAAATATTTTCAAAGGGAAATTGAACCCAGTCCCAAATAGCTTCAACCTTCCCTCTGCCTAATTTCATTCTTTTAAAACTGAAATTTCAATTTAAAACCAGAATCTTTCTCTACCATTCAAAGTTCTTATGACGGTCTTATGCAAATGTACTGCAGAATATTGGCAACTTGCTTCAAAATCCACTTTCTCTTAGCTAGATCGCATCGTATGTTACAGCGAAAGCTCAACAATTTAATTTCAGTTCGAAGAGTTTTGTTGGAAAATCATCTTCATTCTTGCCCAACACTTCAAGTCAAACTATTGAAAAGCTAAAATACTTAACTAAACAAATATTAAAAAAATTTAAGTCAATTCCTACTTAGGTCAACTAAGAAATTTTTTATTTTAAGCTACTTTTTATTAAATAATTTTAATTAATATAAATATGTATATACATATGACAGAATCATAATATTAAGTTGCAAAATGGAAAGCAATTTGATTTGCAATTTTCTTTTCTATATATGGTGTTGGACTATTATTTGTCAATATTTATTCGTTAAGTTTAATTAATTAATTAATATTTGAAAAATTTATTATCATCAAGTGTCATTCACTACAAGTTAAAAAGAATGTATTTGAACTTGAATGGATGATTAGAAAGTATTTTATTAACGATTGAAAATTTGAACAAGATATAGAGAGAGGGGGAACTAATAGGGATTGAACAACAAAGCTGGTATAAAAATCAATTAAGAGTGAGGGCTATTAGCGACTGAGCTCGTAATTTTAAGCTTCATTGAAGTGACGAGATTGTTTATATACAGCTAGTTTGAGTCCTGAGCCGAAATACTTATCTCCACGACTCGCCAACATAAAGTCTTTGAGCCCAAAGAGATTTAACATCCTATCGCTCGCTCCTCTACATGGCGGATCTGCAGTTGAATCAGGACTCGAACCTACGACTTGACAAAGTCAGGCATGAATTTGTGACCGACTCCCGGCTACCAACTCTTAAAGATGATGTAGCATTTCAACGAGGATATGCAGATTCCTTGAATTGATATGGTAACCGTGACTATAGACAGCGAATATAAAGACTCCAAGTCCTTAGACCTCCAGCCTCCTTTCAATGCTACGTGTTGATTAGTTGGAGCCAACATGATATGTAGTTTGCTGGTTTTAATTTTAAGTTTATAACACTTGATGAATTTTTTATTATTTAGCTGTGTTTTACCTTTTGCGA
The DNA here is from genome assembly GCA_019973975.1 of Trichonephila clavata. NCBI lineage: Eukaryota > Metazoa > Arthropoda > Arachnida > Araneae > Nephilidae > Trichonephila > Trichonephila clavata. Next base: position 26,400 of record BMAO01012438.1, read on the forward strand.
TCTGGAGTCTTCTCCATTTCCAAAAGGTTAAGTTAAAATATGTAACAAGATTGTATTAAGTATGCGTAAGAAATGAAAAAGTTTCATCCTAATCTCTCGTATTTGTAATTTTCTAGGTTATGAACACCCGAGTTTCTTTGTAAGGTATCCCGATATTCTAAATCAAATGAACGTAATGTAAAGCAAAAATGATTTGTCATAGCAAAAAAATTTGTTATACTCAATGCAAGATGAGCTGCTAAAGATTTTATTGTAAATTTGAAATCTCTGGAAAATTAAATTCGTAAAAAATATTTTTCCCAATGGGACTGCGGATTGGTAAAGCAGACCTAATACCATTCCCCAGGAGCTGGCATCTCTTTCGTGTGGCACCCTATAGGCGATGCCAATTGTCGCAAATAATTTTGACACCCAGTTTCCTCCCCAGAGGGAAGCACCCGAGCTCTGACAATACGAACTTGTTCCAAGAATTTAATTTTTCCGTGAGTACCCATACCAAACAGACAATCGAGAGATCTTTTAGATGACTCATAATCATACGGCATGGACGCTATCTATTTTCTGCATCGTGAAAATTCCCCGACTTGGGCTGGGATCGAACCCACAGCCTTGGGTGCAGAAGGTCAGCGACAAACCAATTAGGCCACTCAGCTGGCATAAATATAAATACCCTCTCTTCCAAGAATGAAATATCCATACATAATTAAATTGGCAAGAGAAATCTATGGTCAGTGAAATATAGATGTATAATGATTTTGTATTGTAGGTGTATAATAAATAATGAAATTAAACTTTTAATTACAGTCTTTATTTCAAGTTTACATAAGACAAAGGTATATTCAGTAAATTCGATTATCGATTCAATACATTAAAAACGTGTCAACACAAAATAGGTTTTAAAGAGTAACTGTATCCAAGTTCTATTGCGTCACTTAAAAGATTGACGCACGATTGGACTTTAATAATAAAAAGACAATCCTTATTTTAGTTAAACTATATTGACCATGCCAATCACAGTAACCTTTAATTAGTAAGTTCTTTGCGGGTTTTTTTAAAGTTTGCGTTATTGGATGCCTTTATAAGAAATAGCAAAGTAATTTCTTATAATAGAACGGTTCAATATGGGGAACAATGCAAGTATCGCAAATGAATTGCTTTGATAATGTTTTAGTTGTGACAAGAAACGAATAAAAAATTAAGCTTAAAAAATATTCTCATAGCAGCTCACATAAATTCCCCACAAAATAGATAGATTTTTTGAGTTCCTGAAGACTGCGTGTTGATCGGATCGATAGTTAGAATTCAGCAAGTGGAATAAGGAACAAAAAAATTTCCCGAATTTTGACTGCATAACTAGAATATTAATATCTCTTTCCAATATTTCATGCAATCATCTCCAGGAAGTTTTGGATTACGGAATGACATCAAAAATCCAAAGAGTTAAAATTTATGCTATGCTAAATTTACTTCTCATTTATAGTTGTACAAATATTTGTATCAACATTTTAATCTAAAACTTAACTATGTTCTTAAAACTGGGTAAAATGCATCTCTTCATCAAAAGGCTTTGAAAAATGCAAACAAAGTACAAAATTGACTATTGTTAAAAATTTGAGAAAGTGGTTCAACATATGGAACCTTAAAAAATTAGTTTCGATAACTCTAAAAATTTCAAGCAGAAATTTATGAAAGATCAAGCGTAGGAGAAATATAAGCATCAGAGTCTTTTTGTTTTAAAGGAGGATTTAGTTCAACAGATGGATTTTGTGTCCTCAATTGAACTTCAAAATGCTCATCAGCTATAATATTTATGCAGCCTTCTATAAGCAAGCACTCTAAGTTTGGAAACCGAATAGCTTGGAGACAACCAGCGGCGGTTATAGAAAGAATAGAACGTAAATCTAAATGTCTGAGATTTCTCAGATTAGATAAAGGTGCTGGATTTCCAGGTCCTCCAGTCAATCCAGAATCCGATATTGAGCTGCATCCCTCAAGTACCAAATACTTCAATAATACTAAATTTTTACTAATCGTATTTAGAGTTTTATCCGAAATACAAGTGCGAGAAACATCTAAATAGCGAAGGTCCCGATTGCCAACCAGCAGTTTGAAAAGATCCTCATCGTTTATTTCAGCGGAGTTCAAATCCAGATACTCCAGCTGGTATGCGCTTAAATTGGACACAGCCAGTCGATAACTGGGTTTTGTAATGTTCACACATTTTGTAAGATCCAATCTTGTAAGGCTTTCCAATGGGAATACTTCAATGATGCCTTTGTCAATCTCATCATTAGATCGCATGATGAATTCCTGAAGATTTGGTAAGCACTCGCAAACTTCGTTAATAGCTTCATTGTACAAAGCTTGTTTATTTGTCCTATTCCGAAAGGACAAATTAAGAGAGATCAAAGAGGGCTGATTTTCGCAGAACTCTCTTAGGTACTTCGCATTAAATGTCTTGGGAAATACAACACTACTTAGTCTTAAGCCATTGATTTCGGCGATGGCTACGAAGGTGGACGATGATAATACTACATTATGAAAATCAATGGATCTTAGAGAGATTCTGTTTTTTTCTATTAACCTCTTTACGCTTTCAAAAGTGAAAACTATTTGTGAAGGGTTAGTTTCTATTGCTGCTTCATTAACGTAATATGACTTGTACTCTTTCTCTTCAGACGCTATGCAACCAGTCAATGACAGTACCTCTAATTTTGATAAAGATTCTTTAAGTCGAGATACAATATAATCTGTCAGATATAAATAAAATAGCCTTAAGTTGGTTACATTAGGAATAGCAGCAAACAAATACAATACATCAGAACTTTCCACATCCAAAGTCTTCAAGTTATCACACTCTAGGATTCTATCTGGAAATCTGGGATCTGATTTGCCACGAACTAATCTACATCCATGGAAAGATAGAGTGACGAATTGCTTGCTGTTTTCCTTCAAGAACTTTACTACAGAGTCGCTAATAGGGACTTCACTGAAGGAAAACAACTGAAATTGATGTTGCATGCTATGAAGGAATTTTACCTTTTCATCAATTTCACCTGAAAACTGAATTTTGAAATCGCAGATCAGCTGGTGGAAATTAATAGCATTCATCCAACCCTTGCATACTAGAGAAGCTGTCAGTATTTCGCTGTTATTTAGAAATTGGAATATTTGTTTCAGAACCTAAAATAAAAAGTATAAATGAAAAGACGTATTGCATCGCTCTAAACACAAACTGAATGGTAAATATTTTAAAAGTTCTTAGTTTGAAGTATAAAGAAAGACATTTTCATTTTATCACACTCGGGCAAAGATTTTTTCAAAACTAGTACATACATGTTTTAAAAAAATGCTCTCAAATTTTTAAAATCTATGAAGTATGAACACTTCCTTCTATTACAAAAATAATTGACTTCATTTACCGTTTTGAAACTAATTTGTCCATGGTCTTTTTGTGTGTCTATAAAACATAGTAATACTTTTAAAACAAACAATACTGATAGTTACACAAGAAATTTCAGGGCATTCGTATTTATTGTCGACCACACACAATTTCATTCAATTTTGAAGTGTCAAATGCCTACATATGCAGCCAGTCGTAGGTAATCGTTCCCGCAGATGTTCAAACTCAATAATCCTATTCGCGATGCTCGAAAATAAAATTTTCAATAATTTGTAACATTCTTTTATTTTGAAGCATTTGATTTTAGAATAAATTTTTCGGCAATTTTTTCGGCAGAGAGAAAACAGTGGAACACTTTCAAACATACAGTCTAATACGTTAGTAGCCGATTGTGGGTTTTGGCGAAATGAAAAACACTGGAATTGTACGATTGAATTTAGATTCGCACTTTTCGAAATTTATGCGATTGTGTCTACATATACTCATTTGGCGTGATTTTGAATATAATTACCCCCTTTTGTTCACCTAAATGTTGTTAACATAAAAAACAAGAACTAATAACTACATGTTTTTCAAATACAGTATTAAACTCTTATAAATATTGATCATACCATCTGTCGTTGAACGAATACTGAAAGTATGTGTTGAAACCCAAAAATTTGGCAACGTTTTGATTTGGCGATATCTTCAGGTATAGCGAAATTGGTGAACGGTATATGCCAGTAACGAAAGTGAAAATTAGGAATGATTCGGAACGATTGCTCATCAAATCCATCCTCTTCAAAATCTACACTTTCCTAAAAACACTTAATGTCCAATTAGTCGGGCATATAAATGATACTGTTCTAAAAAAGTTTCATTGTAAGGGGAAAATCGTATTGCACTTCTTGACGAGGATTGTCGGCTATAGTAGCTTAAAGTGGGCATTGACTCGAACTCGCATTGTCTAGTTGCGGGTTTAACTAGTGCCGTTAAACACCCGCTTTGTACGGGGGGGGGCACGTTAAACCTGTTGAGGCTCAAAGTCCCTCCGTTGGCACGGGGTCGAATCTCTAGGGAACTGCCAGATGAGGAGTCATCCACAAAGCCGCGATTCAAAATTACGAGGTTTGTCGATAACAGGCCGCGTGTTGCATCAGTGAGACGAAATCAAAATCCATCGAATTTCGATGTAAGAAAATGGCGGCAAATATGGAGAACCAAATAAATGCATACGTTTTGAGCTCATTGTAATTACGTCCAAATGATTTTTGAAACTACATTTAAGACTACGAAAAACTTCTACAAACATTAATTGTTTTAATACAACCCTTCACACGCTAATTTCAACTATATTTAAGAGAACATGATGAAATTTGTTATTTCCAAAAAGGAGTCTGTTCAAATCTGCAATTATAAAGCTACTTCTGTAATTTGTAATTTATAAAACGCACACATCAGAATCGTTTGGTATATTTACATATATTGTTCTAATCTTTAATTTTCACTTAGACGTTTTAGCTTTAGAGACAACAAATTCTTAAGCCGTTAAAAACGTGAATTTATGCAAGTAAAAATAAATATATTATAAAGAAACTTAATTTATGATTATGACATTTTAATATAGGGGTGGAGAACATCAGATTTCAGTGATCCTGGTTTTAATTCATGCAAAAAAATCAAGTTCTCATCTTGTCATTTGATTTCTTTTAACGTTCCGGCTAATTACTAATTCGACGGCCACCAAAGCCACTAGAAAACTCTGATGGTGCCAGCGCAACTAGTTCCGAGACAGCTTATGGCTTCTTTATAGCCTTCAAAGTACTACCCCTTCTTAAATCCGATTTCGACTATACAAATATTTAAAAATGATTTGTCATAGCTTGAAATTGCAACGAGAGAAAGTATTTCATAACTGGTACAAACCGAAATTCTGGCCCATTTAGGGACATGGTGTATCCTCCTTTCCCTACGAATACGAGGATTTAAAATAACCTGTAAAAACTATTCTAAGAAATAAAGGTTTACAGGTTGAAATTCTAGCCTCAAGTTTTATAACTAGAAAATGATAGTCCTAGTCTACTTGTGCGAAATATGAAGGATATTTTCCTGTCTTTTTAGGAAAACTTTTTCAAAAGTATGAGGACGCAACGTTTGTGCATTCTTATGCTCTACAACAAATTATTAAGGAGTCTAAGGGGTGTTAACTTTCTCTAGAGGACTGAAAATATAAACATTATTAAAATGCCTATAACTCTTTAAAATTAAAATTAAATAATTCGAATCTTCTACACATTATTTGTACAGGAATGGGGATTCAGAAAAGTGCAAAATGTTTGAAATGTTTAAAATATAATCGTAGTTGAAAAAATAAGCATCTGAAAATAAGAAATATTTCTGTAAGAAATTTTAAGTTTTACGTTGCGCATGCTATTTTCTAAAGTAGTAGCTTTAATTACTAGTAAAGCTACGTTGATTTATAAAGTTAAATGTATCCTTATTACACCGTAGTATTTTTTAAATAAATAAAGTAAATAATTTTTTTAAATAAAATTAGTTTTAAATTTTTATTAAAAAATTTCAATATTTTGAAATTATTTTGAAAGACAAAACATATTATTCTTAAGTTACTAGGGTTTATAAAGAATACGATACATTTTTTAAATCTATAAAGTTTAATGCATCAAAGGCTACTATTTTAGAAAAGAGCATGCGCAATGCAAAAGTCACTTAATATTTATTACAAAATTCTTATTTACATATGCTTATAATTTTTAAAATTATTATGTTTCAAACATTTTGTACTTTTTTGAAACCATAATCCTTGATAAATAATGTGTAAAAGATTCGAATTATTTAATTTAAATTTAAAAGTATACCCGTTTGAAAATTGTTTATATTTTCACCCCTCGAGACCCCTTAACAGGAGTTCACAGGAAATCCTAATATGGCCGACAAAATCTTAGAAATCAATGATTCTCCATGTGTCCGTTCAATTGAACGTACTCACTGCATTGACTGCTCCAAGTTCATCTAAAAATCCACGCGGAAACGCTCTCGGTATGTTTCCCGAGAAATCGTAGTTTTTCTGGTAGAAGAGAGATTAGTCCTGTACGAGACGTATATCCTCCTCCTCCGGAGTTTAAACTAAGTGTGCCCTCGTTTTTAGCCATTGACAACCAAAACCAAGCATTTATATACGTGTATGTTCCAAAACCTTCATTCTTAGATTTTATATAAATATACTTGTGTGGAAGAAATTTCAGTCATCTCTAGTAGAATTAAGCAAAAAAATCTTCCACCTGTTAAACTAATTCTTTACTAGTACCCATTTACCATTTGCAATTATAGCGAGAAACTACCTTCGGGTCAGCCTCAAATTATCACTTCCGTGGGATTTTATTTCTGCATCGGTTTCAAAGTCATTCTTTGGAACAGATTTCCCAAGAAATTTCAGATTGAGTCGTTCGATTGCACCACACAAAGTTAAGGCACAGACAATCCAACTACACAGACACAAAATCACTTTCAAGCCAAAGAATTACAATACGACTTGCTCGTAAAATATTTTCGGAAACTACTCACACCTGGGCAGAAGTCACGGCATCACACGTTATACAACATACCGAAACCATTCATTCACAATTCATTCCAAAGCTCCCCCGTTTCTCTGAAAAAGTTATTAATTGGCAAAAGAATTCAAATTTACGCTTAATATACATATTTGCACAAATTCTAGCATAAATTAGACTTTTCATATAGGGAGAAAAGGGTGTGATTGGAGATCCTGTGGTAATAATAGACACTTCAGTACGTCCATGAAACTAAATCGAAATCCTATTGATACAATTGATAACTTCGCGCATCAATTGCTTACTGAAAATATCTTCAACAGTTTTGTCAAGAATACCCCAAAACAGTTGTCACGACTTTGGGACGCTTTTTCAATTCCCTTTCATGAATTTGATTGTGCATGGCGGCTCAAATATTCCAAAAATTGATATATGTCGTGCTACGAGACTGATTTCCCTTACACCATAAACTGAGGTTGCTCTCGTTTTTTCAATTAATGAAGAGGAGCACAATCATCATCCAGTGATGTTTCAAAAATTCAAGGACCTACTTACAGAACCGTTACCAGTAATAGCAGCACCGAATGTAGAAGTGCGTGAGTGCTGAAGGAAACTACTTTATAGGGGATAATGTCATGGGGAACTAATTCTGTAAGCACAATACATTGTTTTATCATTAACATCTTATACACGCCTCGTTCTATGCTTATTCGTCAAGATATACCGTTCAATCCCTGCAACCTCTGCTTTATAGGACGTAAAGTTCTGCTAAGGTTTGACAAATTATTAGTATTAATAAACCAATAATAAAACATTAACATACAGGTTAAAGCTGGAGTTGAGAATGCATTTTAAGAATTCGGAAGTAAATCCATCCAAGGTCTCCATTTTATCTCAGAGAAAAAAAAAAGTAAAACTCCCAGGTCTTTAGTTAACACTGAAGAGGAGTATTAATGAGAACCAGCTAAAATACATCAAGAGCTCATAATTTAGTACTATCAATTTAAAAACACATTCAAGACTGAAAACGGCATAACAACGAATGTTAAAATCTCTTAAATTAACTATATTAAATAAGTAAAAATAAATCTCATTTTAAAGAGCTTTGCTTTATTATTACTGCTTTTTCATCTAGACACTACCACCAGGCATGAAGTAAAAGTCGAATTTGTGGAAAAAAACTCCTTGCACATTCCCCCTCCCCCGAGTACTGAAGATTAGCTCAAAAAAGAACAAATGGTAATTTTCACCCCCCCCCCTACAAAGTCAAGTTTCGGGCCTTCAAGTTGGATTTCACAAAGGGTAGGTACTTAGCGGCAGTCAGACTTTGGGTCCCCTAGAACCCTGCCCTCCGCGATATGGGGGTGTACGTTACGCCACTGAATTCTTGAGTATCACTATCAACTTCTAAATTAACTTGCCTGGCAAGATCGATAACTTATTTAACCACATCACCAATTTCATCAGACTACGGCGCTGATTCTGTCAGAGTTTCAGTGTTAAAAACTCTGATCTTTTAGACGCCCTCTCTTTTTTTTTTAAAGCTTTTTGTTAAACTTCATTCCAAGATTGGTTACTCGTTGTGTAGCTCTCAAACAAAAGATGAATCGACGAGATTTGAAAATCGTGCAACTCCGGGTTCACGCAAGTCTGTATATTACTGTATACGTAATAATGACAATTACAGGACCGAAAGATAAAATTTCTTTTGCAATTTATTATAATAATCTTATGGGTATAGTACGTAAAATTTAATAAAGTATTTCTATATTAATAATTAAAGCTAATTATTTAGTCAATATATATAATTTAATTTTTTATTATTTTTTGTTCCAACAATCGGAAAAATCAAAAGAATATGTTTGGCGGCGCATTAGAATATGATACGAGAACGGTAGACTTTCGCCTTGGATCCCTCCCCCCTCGAAAAATTCCTGTGTGCTTCACAAGAACTGTACGATGTATTTGATAATTTATCCACACTGAGTTAAGGACAGGTTTAATGATTACTAGTGACTTCCATGAGCTTGTCTCATACAAAATTATATACAAAACTTAATACTTATCTAGGTAATTTATGCGATTTATAATCTAGGTCGCATTGCAGTTTTAGCGTCATAGTATATTATTGTATGGAGGTATAATAATAATAGTATAATATATTGCGATGAAAATTATGATTGAAAATTGGGTCACATATATTGAAAGTTGAAGTACTGCCGTAATATAGGCATCTTCTGTCTATGTCAAAGATTCCCAATGGAATACACCTTGAATGTAAACTTAGAAAGTATTCAAGGATTTTATTTAGGGTTAGTGACTTATTCTACCAGTTTGAAAAACTTGCGTAATATTTTAAGATTGTAATGAGAAAATTTTCGTTTCAGTATGTATAGATACGTAAGCATTTGAAGCGGAATGCTACAGTATGTAAAAATAAAGCAAATCTTGTAAACAAATTTTTGGCTTCCAAGATTTAAATCCAAGGCCATTCGAACATTGCATGAACATTTTATGTCAAATAGTAAAATGGATTTAAACTAAAAAATATTGCAGCAAAGGATCTTTTAAAAATATATACGATTGAGCATTTCCTTTAGAAGAGTTTAAAAATTCATTTGAGAAACAAATTCCTAAAAAGTACCCCTCCTTCTTACAGTAAGATAATTTTAATCTGTTAGAAATTTTTGTTCAAAGAATCAGTACAAAAAAATGTTTTCTTGTATCAAAAGAAGTTTAACGGTCACCAAACATACATTGTATGGTGAAAGCACGTAGAAATAAATCTAATACTTTCAATTACGAAAAATAATCCTAACATACAGACTCTTCATATATATATACATTAAATTTAAATAAGAAACCATTGTAGTCGACGTATTTTTCACAATATTCTAATGGGCAAAAATATTTCAAATATCACTTAGAGGGCTAATATTCGAAATACATGCATTTGTTATAACAAATTTAATGACACAAATATTTGTTGCATATCTGGCATGGAATATTGAATATTAATTTCAAAACTAGCAACTTTACCAGGGATATATTTTTGCTATCGAGAAAATGTTCAATACATTAAGATTTTCGAAATATACGTCTATCCAAATATATTTAAAGTTTGCTCTAGGAGTCTAATTCTGAAATATTTCAATTTCATACGAAAAAAGACTAACACGTGCCTCGTTTAAAACGTACCATGCGAGTTATATCTTTAATCTTATTCACCTCCCGTATATTGCTGTCATAAGTTAACGTTTGAAATTATTTTTGAAAATATAGATATAAGTTGACAAACGGATAAAATATAGTCGCGAAATATGGCTGACTAATCAATTTACTTTGGTCTTTTTATTAAAATACTTTTTTTTATTTACGGAAATATGCTTCAAAGCTTTCATTATGAGAAACTAATCTGAAATTCTAACATTTCATAAGAAGATAACCTTTGCTCTTTTTAAAAATTATAAGGAATTTGCTTTGGGTTAGATAACTATTCGATTTGCTGAAAATAAACAAAATCCACATTTCTCTCATGTGTTCTAACCATAAAATTTTTCTACGTTTTGCGAGAAAAATATTGCACGACCTTAAAATCTGAAAAAACGCTTTGAAATTCGAAAGGAGATATTTTTTTTTGTTGCGAGTTAAACAGAGATTAATTTAAAACAGATCTTTCTTAAATGGGCTAAAAAAGTATACTACCACTAGAGGTAACATTGATGCATCGATCGCCATTTTAAACTATTCCACGCTTCTTCAAAAAAGGATCGGGAATTTCTGTCCTAGACAAAATCAGCGCAACCAAGTAAATTTTTTAAAAAAAATGACCGTTCATTTAAAGGTTTTAATTTACGGAAAGAAATTCCCAACTTCAGATCACTTCCTCTGACACTAATTTGAAAAAATCGAGCAGTCACATGCACCTAAGAAAACCCAATGTTCTTTTTTTTGAAAAGCAAATTACAATATTTGTGGAGTTTTAAACACTACTACGGACAAGGATGTATAGTATTTTCAAAAATTAAAAATTGTATGCAACATTATAATGATTTTTCACATTAATTGATTCAAATTATTGAAACATGATGTTGCATAATCACTTCTCAAAGTTTTGTTTTTCTTTTTTTTAGTACTTAGAAGGAATCTTCGTTGTCTCCCCTCCCCCTCTATCATACAAAAATAACAGCTAGGCCAGTAACTGCCGTCAAATCACGTAGTCAAAACCAGCGTTGGCACACTATTCTCAGCATCCATGCTATGCTTACGAGAGAATCTTCGTGCCCTAATATTTTAAAACACATCTTCTCTAGCGGCTTTTACTTTTGATCGCCCCCCCCCAATGCGTATCGCTGATATCACTGATACCGAAGATTTTGAATACCCCTCCCTGACTTTCAAAGCATGGTTGAAGGGTTGTTCAATAACCGTAAGGCTGCCTCTGCTACTTATACAGACTTATTTGCTCAAGCATTTCAACTATTTTTTTGAAATCATTACGTCGTAGCAATGGCTATGTAATTGAAAACAATAAAAAAAAGAACGTGGAAAGCCTCGCGAATGAAGTGAAACTTCTTTGGCGACGTTGGCCGTAAATGCAGGAATAGGTCTAATTATATTAAGCTGCTGAGAGTAAAATTCGAACTTCATTTATTGTATGAAAATATTTTTATTCAATTTTCTGCATCATCATTTTCCAAGAAAGACACAATAGGTGTGTGGTAACTGAAGTAGGATATAAAAATCCTCGAATGTAGTTAATCAAGAAAATGTGAGAAAACTGCATCAATCGTGGTTCCGTATATTGTTTTTCCTTCTCTAAAATCAGTATTCATCGTCAAAAATTCAGTGTCTGTTTAAAAAATTCAATGAGTGGCCGTGCTTCTTCTGAAGCAAAATTAACATTAAAGTCTCCAGTTAAGATAATCGGCTTTTAATCATCATCGGATTCAATGATTGCAGCAGTCTCTGATGTGTACAGCACTAAAACGTTATGGATAAAGATGATAAAAGCTACGACAGAACTATCTGGTGATATAATAGATTTTTGCCTAGACTTGCTGCTAGTTTTCCTTTTTTTTTCCCCCTTCCACGAAACTCTTTTCCTCCTTTTGCATTTGCTCTAGGCATTCTGACCAGAATTAATTTTAATTCAATGGAAATAAAAATTAATAATATTAACTTATTGCGTCGCTCACAGAAGTCACTGTGTTTGTTTACAAGACGCTATCCGTAGCGATTCTGGCGTGAACGTTAGTGACATATACACAATGCCCCAGACACTCCCGTAACGGGAAGAGCCATATAATGGTAATATTTTGGGTGCGTTTATTCGTTGAAAATGGCACGTTTTTTTTATTACATAAAAACTACGAAAATACGCCACACGAGTTCGTTACGAGTATATATATATATAGCTTAATATATCCAATACCTAAGCGCCTTTAGTGCAAGCACCAAGATGCAACACTCCATACCCCCTTAGCAATCGTCCAACTTTTTCACGGATATGATACAAGTCACGTGGTGTATCTCCCCCCGTGCTCTCTTTTCCTCCCGCTCTCTACCTCCTCACCATGGCGACGTTTCGGGGGGATGGGAGGAGAATCACTACTTCCGTGCTCTTTTTCACTGTTACGCAAAGCTTGGCAAATTTCCCGTTCACTCCCGTGCCTAAAAAAGTTTCACTTCAAAAACTTAACTAATATTCTAGATTTAAATACATGTTTAAGTAGAGTTTGCCCATTGGGGCAATTCAGTGATCTGGTTTGGGATGGCACATCTTTCAATTTGTCCACGAGGCTTTTCAAAGTCTCTAAAGTGAGTGAGTGAATCTTAACATCGCACTGCTCAGATACACGAGGGCTTTTGGCGATGGACCTCGTCATTTTGAACCATCGTCAAGTGACGAGGACGACACCTGAGCAGGCAGCCCCTCTCCTAACTACCACACCAACGGGAGGACGCGTTTGAAATCTCGACAGATTTTTAAAGTGCATCGTGCCCCTACACGGCGGGTCTTTTGTGGCACTCGGCTCGAACTCATGACATGCCAGCGACGATCCGATATCTTGACCCCTCGGCTACCACGGCCTCAACAAAGTGTTCAAAAGAGGAGAATCTTAACATTGAATGACAGACCTTTCTGGACCTCCTAGAAAGGGGCTGGTTTCCCCCGGTAGGCCACGGACCCCAGTTTAAGAACCATTTCTCTAGATCAGGGGTGGGCAGACTTGTCCAGGGCAGGGGTACTTCTAATTTTTTTCAAGGTGTTGCGGTCTACCCGGTATCAGTGGCCCACACAAGGGGGAGAGGGTCCACGGTTTAAAACCCTCCTCCATAGCCCATGATTTTTTCGACCGATTATAATCCCGTGTATATAGTACGTAAAATTTAATGATTTGCTATTAATATTTTTTATTAATTAATGCTAAATATTTATTCAATTCTCTATTTTTTACTGTTCTTTGTTCCCGACAATCTACAAATTGAAAAACAAAATGTGTTTGGCTGCGTAATGGTAGGATATGAGAATGATAGACATTCGATCCTGGACCGCCGCGCTGCCTTTGAAAAGTTCACGAGTGCACCCACTGCCCATGGTCGTAGGTGTGGTGAGGTACGAAAAAAGTCAACAATATTTATTATAACTTAATAATATATACGGAATATGTACTTACCTACGTAAATAAAATGAAAAACTCACGGTTTTGAAACCGCGTTTAAGGCAAAACGCAAAATACAAACATAATAATAATAGCCACAAATATAATAATATCTAATCATGCATTTTATTATCAAGCAACATTAAAAATAAAACATTTTCATCTAAAATTAGTTCTCGTAATTATAGTTGGTTAGAAGACAGTCTGCGTACTGCTAGCCAATCTTGAATATTTCAGTGTACAATTACTAAAGGCTAATCTTCAGGCGGTCACTAAAAATTGTCTTAGCGGTCCACCGATCGATCGCAATCGACGTAATGCCCACCCCGGCTCTAGATGATGGGTCTTAGGTGCAATCTGAATTAGTACTAGATATCGCTGATCAGGAGATCACTGTCATACCAGACGTCTAACACGACTTGTCAATTATACTATGGATAAGTTCTACTTTGTAAACAACAACATTGAGTGGAACCCTCACTTACTTCCGGTGTAATGTTAATCTATGGGAAAACATCGAAGTTCAACTGAGTTTTTCAAACTTTTAATGCAAGTTTTTGAAACTTTTTTTGCACTATATGGATAGAAGATGATCTGTAGATTTCAGATTCAGGATTTTATAGTATTTATTTCAGTATCTTTTCTAAAATACCTTGTTAATTTTTTAGCTCAAAGCAATGGCGATTTTGCATTAACCGGAAGAAGAAAAAGGTACTAATGACTGTAGCGTCCCCATACGCTTTACGGTAGAACTTGTCCATTTAAAAACAATTTATTTTTTAAAAAAAATTTAGACTTTTTTTTTTTGAAAATTTTTTCGAATGAATCATTCCAGAAGAAAATCATCCGTGTTCAAGATAACTCAAGAAAATTTTTGAGTCCAGGTTTGACGTGTTTCTCCCACCAATTCGTTCGTTGGTGTGGTAGTTAGAAGAAGGGTGTGCCAGCTCAGGTGTCGTCCACGCCATTTGACCATGGTTCAAATTACGCGGTCCGTCGCTAAAAGCCCTCTTGCAGCTGAATAGTGCGACGTTAAGATTTACTTACGTACCCACCAATTCGATCGATTCCTTCTATTAAGTCATGCGTCGAATTTCCTCAAAGGCTATTGGTGATTGAGGTTGTAGTTTCGAATTTCGGTCGAGGGACATTCAAGAAAACACCCCGTTTCCCAAACTTCCATACCATGCCAATGTGAGAATTTTGAGAATCAAAAGATTTAAATTGCATCAGCTCCTCGATACATCAGGTGTTCTGTGTCACTGGGACTTGATCCTTCGATTCGTCAGAAGTAATATAAAACACGAGTTCCCGTCCATGAAACTTGTCTATCGTGACCTTCCACTCACCTCAAAAATATTTTTTGACTTTTAAGGTCAGTACCAATTGATTGTTTTCGTATTTTCGAGCTTTGAAGCAACTTTAAAGTATTGTAGACGGAACTCTTAATATTGAGTCATGGTCAAGTGACGAAGAGAGAGAAAGTTATATATTCGCGTCGCATTATAAAACTGCTCGAGGGCTGTTGGCGATGGACCTCTTAATTTTGAGCGATGCTCGAGCGACAAGGACTACACCAGAGTCGGCATCTCCTCTTTCTTTTTTCTTCCACACTACACCAACGAGACGACGTTTGAGCCTCGACAGATTTAACTCGAAACAGCCCCTTCTACTCGATGGGTTTTCAGCGGAATGAAGCTTGACAAGCATCTCAAATCATTATTTCATTTTTGTGTATTTAATAAATCTAGACCAATAGTATAAAAATAATACAGATCTTTGTATCTGTTTTTCAATTAACTTCGATTTATACAAATAAAAATGCGTAATGTTGATTTAAAATGCTTAAAGTTTTATGTATTTCACTTTGTGGATTGTTTACTCTACTTAAGTTTAGTATATTTTATATTTTCAATAATATTGGCAGTATACTCAAATTGTGTATAAGCTGTAATTTTTGTGTAATTTCATGACAAATAACTCTATAAATCTTTTTAATATTCTATTTTCATAAGTTTTGAGCTAATTTTGAAGTCCAGTGGCTGAGTGGTAGTGTATCCTGCTTCCACACCACAGGTCCGGAGTTTAAATCCCGGACTGAGCAAGGTCGACTGAGCCTTTCATCCCTTCATTGGGTTGATAAAATGAGTACCAAACTTACTTGGAAACTAAACACTGAGAATTTCATGTCAGACTGACCACTTGACCGAAACATCTGCACATGCACCCCAGCGCCTAAGGCCACGAAAGCTGAGATAGGCACAGCAGGCCTTGGCCCTCATGGGTTGTTGCAGCACTGAGTTCAGTTCAGTATGAGCTACTTTTAATATGCTTAAATATTTTTTTAAAAAAAAAAAGGTTTAGGTTGTAAATTTGTAAGCAATATAATTATTTAATTCAGCGTTTCTCAAACTGTGGGGCGCGCCTGCCGAGAGGATTTGATAAACCTACGTGGGGGACGCGAGCATATGCAAAAGTAAAAGATTATTTTTAAAAAAAACAATTAATTTACTGAAATGAAGCAAGACAAAATACATTCTGACATATTTACACTGATATAATATACTGTAATGTGTGTGTGTATCAGTACTGCACAATGTATTTAATAGTTAATTTATCCATACTAAGTTAAGAACAAGTTGAATAATTCCTAGAGGGACTTCCATGGGCTTGTCATGTACAAATTTTAATACTTATCTTGATAATTTGTACGGTTTCTGATTAAAGTCGTAATGTATCTTCAAGTCATTGTGCATTGTTATGGCATTCGATGTATTGTAGTAGGTAAGAAAAGCCGGTTCTGCGGTAAAGGCGCAGGCACAGGCACAGGCGCAGGCACAGGCGCAGGCGCAGAGTTGAGTTGTTTTCCTCCTGTGGAGGCACAGGCGCAGGCGCGGAGTTGTTTCCCTTCTGTGGATGCTGCGTGGAGTTGAGTTGTTTCCCTCCTGCTATGGTTTTGGTTTTCGAGTTGATGGGGGAGTTGAGTTGTTTTCACCTGCTGTTGAGTTGTTTCCCTCCTGCTGCTAAGTTGAGTTGTTTTTTAAATGTGTAAAAAAAGTTTATTGAAATGTTTAAAGTGCTCATGGCGCCACCTATTGGTTAAACTATACACTAATTATTAGATTTTAAAATGATTGAAAAAATAACGCTCAAATAAAAAAAATAATAATAAATCCAGATTCAAACTCACAGCCCCAGAACAAAATGTCTCCATAGGACAATAGTTTTTCAGTTACGCTAACCATTGTCCTATGAAGGCATGCAGACCTGAAGAAAACTTAGGTTTATAATCTCATGAATTTAATTTTGCAGGCGAAGCAGATGGCGACATTTTCTTAATTAAAATGAAATAATAAAAAAATATTTCACTTATATTATTTTAATAATTTGTAAATTTTAATGCGGTATAATGATTACACATACACAGTAAAAATGTGACGTAGAATACTCGTAATCAGCGTGTGAACGGTTTACGATTGAACTTGTCTTAGCTTGTCTGATCTTGATTCTACAAGACGGCGACTGAATTCTACGTCAGAAATTATCTCAATGCTTAGAGCGGATGGATACATTGCTTTCAACCACTCAGCGAACTCCGTTCAAGTGTAATTCGGTCAATATGCTTTAGACCCTTGTCACATCTTAGGTTCAAGATTCATTTCGTTTGTCAGTACTGCGACGGACTGTATTCGAAAAGGAAAAAAAAAAAATTGACAATGTCTGAAACACATAGCGAACAACGAAAGCTTGGAAAGGTCGTGGAATCTTCTGCAAATAAGAAAGCAAGAAGAGAAGTTTCAAAAGTAAGTAACAAAATTAAATAAATTTGATATGTAATGTTTATAATGTTTTTTACACTTTTCTAATCCTCATTAATTTTGGTATATTATTTTCAGAAGTATGGAAAATTTACCGAGGATTGCATACCAGATGGAGTATTTCCAATTGGAGATGATGTTTTTGTCTTTGCAAGCATCTATTATGATTCCGTATCAGTACACATAAGGCGTTTCAAGAAGTATGGAAAAACCTACTACCCAACTCCTGAGGGAATAACATTAGACCCACAGTGGATCGAATATATCATGCGTAAAAAGAAAGTACCGGAATCACTGGAGGAATTACCGAGTGGACTTTTCCCTCCTGAACGGCACATTCAAATAACAAGTGAGAACTTCACTAATTTTACTTTTAAGCGCATTAAATACGGTCCGAATAAAGAGCCTACTTTTAAAGAAATCAGCATATCCCGAGAGCAGTGGGCTGAAATGATTGAAAAATATGGTGCTATTGAAAATGCCGTTATAGACAATGTATTTCTGTGTATGGACTTTTTAACTGCATATAAAACCTTCTGTGAAGGTCCCATAGAAAACGCATTACCTTTTTCTTTGGACGTTAGTCTGGGTCAACGATACTTGACGCAAATTTTGAAAAAATCTATTTGTAGCCTCCTGAACGAAAAAGGACTGAATCAACCTCAGAAACTCGCTGAGGAGTTATGGGGGAACCGAGAAGAAACATTTAATTCACATGTTTTGTCACTGGAAGCTAATGAGATAGCTGATTATTTTTATAATAATCTTTTTGAAAATGTACACTTTTTACTGTTAAAACCTGTAAATTATGTAACTGAAAATTTTTTGGAAAATCTTCGCTTAGATATTATTTTAAGAGAAGTAAGAGATATGTTATGTCGATCTGATTGTTTTGAATATTATGAGGATTTTGTTTAAAAAATATTGCATACTGACTTTATAAGTTTTACACAGTATTTTGTTCCTATAAATCTGAATAAAATGTTTTTTTTTTTATGCTTGATTTGAGTTAATATCATTTTTGTTGTTTGTTAGTTTAATATTTGTGTTGAAATAAGTTTCACGTTTAAAAAACAAATAAGAGTATTTTGTATAAAAGTAAGGAAAATTTATGCTCATGCTTTTAAACATAATCCCTTTGCCTTTCCCAAAAAGTATAAATTGCATAACTATTCATTGTAATAGTCATTCAATCAAGTTCTGTTCGTCGGTAACAATGTATCAAGATTTAGCAGCGTTTTACGAAAATCCCGAAGTTTCAAGTAGCTTCGGAGGTGTGGAGGCATTACATCGCTCTTTAAAAGGGAAATATAGTAAAAAAGATGTAAAGCATTGGTTATCACAGAAAGATGCTTACACTCTTCATAAACCTGTTCGGCATAAGTTTCAGCGGAATCGAGTATTTGTAAGTGATATTGATCGTCAGTTTCAAGTGGATTTAGTCGATATGCAATCTTTAGCAGAATTTAATAAGGGTTATAAGTATTTGTTAACTTGCATTGATTTATTTTCAAAATTTGCATGGGCAATTCCTCTGAAAGATAAATTTGGAAAAAGTGTAAAGTCTGCGCTAGAAATTATTTTTAAAGAAAGGAAGCCTAAAGTGTTGCAAACAGATGCCGGTAAGGAGTTTTTAAATAAAGTAGTTCAAAATTATTTGAAAAATATGAGTGTAAAATTTTTTTCTACAAATAACGAAACTAAAGCTAGCGTAGTTGAAAGGTTTAATCGGACGTTAAAAACAAAAATGTGGAAATATTTCACTGAATTTAATACTAAAAATTACATTGACGTCATTGATAAATTAATGCACAGTTATAATCACTCGTATCACCGTTCAATTAAAATGGAACCTGCTTCTGTAAGTAGGCATAACAGGAAGCAAGTATTAAATAATTTATATGGTGATCTAAGAAATGAGAAACCTAAAGCCCCTAAATTTAAAATTGGCGATGTTGTGCGCATTAATAAGCAAAAACTTCTCTTTGAAAAAGGATATGAACAAAACTGGAGTCGAGAACTTTTCGCAGTTTATGAAATCGTGCAAAGAATTCCGATCGTTTATAGATTAAGAGATTTACAAGGTGAAGAGATTAAAGGTACTTATTATGAAGCAGAATTACAAAAAGTTGTCGACTCTGGTTTCTATCCTGTAGAGAACGTCATCAAACAAAGAAAAAGACGAGGAATCACTGAATATTTTGTTAAATTTTTAGGTTATCCTGAAAAGTTTAATGATTGGGTGACTGATATTCAAAAAGTATAAATAGTTAAATTTTTTTCTTACGGACTCATTTTCAAAATGTCTTTCTACGTAACATTACCTTCTGATAGCTCTATGCATTTCTTTCCAGAAAACAAAATATCTCATTTCAAAACTCAGTTACCCTCCCCCGTTTATTTAAATGGTGAATGGGAAGTGGGATTGTCTGAAATCATCTACCCTCATTCTTGGCTTAACGTAAATGAAACTAACAATTATTTTCGATACAAAGTGGGTGACGGTAATATTTCTTCAACCGTTAAGCAAACAATTGATGTGGGGTGTTATGAAACAATGTTTGATATTATATCAGCCATACAGCTTGCTTTACCAAAAAATCCTAGTCGGTTCACAATAACTTACAATAAAGCATCGAAACGGGTGAAAATGAATGCGATTCGAGGTAGCAGTCTTCATTTAGAGAACTTAGGAGAATTATTAGGGTTCAAACGCAATGCAATCATAACGGGTAATATGAAAAGCGAATTCGTTGCTGATGCATGGTCTAATTTTTCGGTTTTTTACGTTTACTCGGATCTAATTTCACCTCAAATTGTGGGAGATACACAAGCTCCTTTATTACGAATCGTTCGAACTAAAGGTGAAGACGGGGAAACGATTAGTCAATATTATGATAGACCTCAATACTTACCTTTAGTGAGACACTCGTTTCAGACGATTCAAGCTGAACTGAGACTCAATTCAGGTGATTTTGTTCCCTTTGAAAGAGGTAAAGTGATCATAGTGCTTCATTTTCGCATGAGACAAATACTATAAATAAAGCAGTGCTTTTCTCATACCCTCATTTGAAGATAAAAGCGCCAAGATGAGCTTACCATACGTTTGCTGTACTAAAAGATTTGAGGACCATTATGCAGGTCAGATCGGCTCGGGTCTGACTCATTACAAGGGCATTAGTTTTCAAAAGGGTTATGGAATCGGAGGAATATTTCGCCGATTGTTTAGAGCGGCCTTACCTTTTTTAGTAAAAGGAGGTAAAACTATTGGAAAAGAAGTATTAAGGACAGGGAGTCGTGTTGCCTCTGATGTATTGTCAGGAGAAAAATTTAAAGAAGCCGTAAAAACAAGAAGCAGAGAAAGTGGGAAAAAATTAGCTCAGAAAGCTATTGATAGAGTTCAATCTATGGTGGGGAAAGGACAGTATAAAAGAAAGTGTAAGAAACAGAAAAAATTCATTTCATCCAAAGCACGTAAAGTGAGTGTACGCGATATTTTCGATTCGTAAAAATGGCATTTATTCTCAAAGATTCTCCTGAATGTGTTAAATCTGAATTGGAACTTTTCAACTTACCCGGTACTCAAACAGTTATTCAAGATGGGCAGTGGAAACAATTTCACCCTCTTTCTAACGTTTTCGATAACGCACCTGTAGAATTTCACATTTCTGGAAGTGCAGAAGATTACATAGATCTCAGTCAAACACAATTATATGTAAAAGCGAAAATAGTAAAAGTGGACAATACACCTATTACTAAAGATGATACTATAGGACCTGTGAATTTATTTCTACATTCATTATTTTCTCAAGTAGATGTATCCTTAAATGATCGCGTGGTTTCCAATTCCAGTAATACATATCCCTACCGATCTTATATTGAAACTCTCTTAAACCATGGATACGACAGCAAAACTTCCCAATTAACGGCTGAACTATTTTACAAGGATTCTGATGATGGTCTCAAGAAAAGAACTGAATTTTTTAAAGAAAGTGCAACTGTAGACATGATTGGTTGCATACATTCAGATTTATTTCATCAAGATCGTCTTTTACTCAATTTAGTGGATTTAAAAATAAAATTAATACGAAGCAAACCCGAATTTTGTTTGCAAGGATCTGTAGGATTTAAAGTTGTTTTGGATCATGTTTCTTTATTCATACGAAAAGTTCGCGTGAATCCTGGAGTTATTCTTGGTCATGCGAAAGCGCTGGAAAAAACAAGTGCAAAATATCCCATTAACCGAGTTCTGTGCAAAGTGTATTCGATTCCTAAAGGAAGCATGTCTTTTATTCAAGATAACATATTTTCAGGCCAAATGCCGAAAAAAGTTTTTGTAGGATGTGTTGATAATGAAGCTTTTCACGGCGCATTTTCAAAATCTCCCTATGAGTTTAAACATTTTAATTTAAATTTTGTTGGAGTGTATGTGGATGGACAACCGGTGCCTCACAATCCATTAGAACTCGATTTTTCTAAAGATCAATACATACGTGCCTATCAAACTCTATTCGTTGGGACAGATCGAATGGGTCAAGACAGAGGTATATTTATTTCTAGAAAAGAATATAAAGATTCAAATACATTATTTGGATTTAACCTCTCACCAGATTTATGTTCCTCAGGAGAACATTTAAGTTTGATAAAACATAGCAATTTGCGATTAGAACTAAAATTCAGCAAATCTTTAGAACAAACCGTATGTGTTATCGTTTTCGCCGAGTTTGAAAATTTAATCGAAATAAACAAATCGAGAAATATCTTGTATGATTTCGGAAATTAAAGAATGGATGGAATGCAACTGTTTACAGTCTTATCTCAAGAGAAGGCCACGTCCCCCTATTTCCAAGGTGTTTATTCTAGAGATACAATCCCTCCTCTGCAAGAAAACATGTGTGCTATTGTAAATTCTGATGACTCATCGCAGCCTGGAACCCACTGGTTAGCATTATTTGTGAATGATAAAAGAGAATTAGAATTTTATGACTCGTTTGGACAACCTCCTGCATTCTATAACATTAGTACTACTACCTATTTAGATGTATTATGGAATTCCAAAGTGTTTCAATCACCAACATCCAATGTTTGTGGACAATACTGTATTTACTTTTTATTCAAACGCAGCCAAGGCTATTCTATGCATTATATTTTAAATCAATTGTATATAAATGATTTTATTATGTATCAATTTGTAAAGAAGCGATATGGTGTAAGATTTGTGTTTAGAAAATAAAAAAATAAAAAAAAATGGAATGAAACTAAATATTTGTGTCTTTTATTTTTTTTCTATTATATTCTTTTATTTTTCCCTAAAAAAATTACTATTTTTTTTCTATGATAAATTTTTTTTTCTCAAAAAAAAAATTAATATAATTTTTATAATAATTTTCCCCTTAAAAAATTCATATTTTTTTCTATGATAAAATATTTTTGTTCCCTAAAAAAATTAATATTTTTTTCTATGATAAATTTCTTTTTCTCAAAAAATTAATATAATTTTATTTAATTATCATCTATTTGAAACTTTTAAATTTTATTAAATAAGTATATTTTCACCTGCAAAAGAAAACTGTTCAAATCATAAAGAGACATTTTTTTTAAATCAAATGATTATCATTTATTTCAAAGTTTCAACCATGCATTTCTGCGAGCATACATTATTGGTTTTTTGATAATTTTGTTATTCTTATACAATTTTTTATTTACATCTAGATGTTTCGGTAAATTTACATCATTCAAAGCACTTAAAAATACATATCTTCCTTCAGGTGCCGATTTTCGGTTCCGTAGAAAATCATTTACGAGGAATACAATATTACTTCCTGGAATAACAGTATTTTTGTAAATAATTTCACCATCAGAATTCCAACTGAAAGATTCTTGAAGCTTTAAAAACTGGAAAATATCTTTTGCTTTTTCTTTATACCTAGGTGGAACAATTCTAAAAATTTTATCCTCTAACACTCCTTTTTCTGTCTTCACATTCTGCCCTTTCTCTGTCTTCACTATTGAACCTTTTAGATTTTCGTTTAATGATTCCATTTCTTGATTTTCCGATACAGATGTTTCAGTTGGAATTGATTCGGACTCTTTTCGATTTTCAACAGAAAAATGTGTATATTTTTGTAAAACTTGTAGATAGAGTATTGCTTTTTCTTCTTCAGTTAAATCCTTATTATGGAGAATGTTTTTCATACGTTGATCAAGTTCGATAAGTGTTCCGCTACTTGAGCTCTTTCTTCGGGTACCAGTACAAATTTTTTGCTAAATTCCATTTTGAATTAAAGAGCTGATAACGGAAATAGCTGCTGGTAATAAAATAGATAGGAATCCTTCTCCTTTTTGAATTAAAATTTTCTTTTTCTCGTAAAGAGGTGTTTTTTTGTTAGAAAGCTTTCTTAAGCTTTCTTTATAGGGAGATAAGCGATTTTTTTAATTTTAGTCAACGATATGTTACCACATAAAACATTCAGCACGCACTCACACAAAGTTTTTATTTCTTTCTTTGAACACTTTTTCAAAATAGATTTTGAGTTTTTTGTTTTAGAAATTAATTTTAAGAGCTCTAAAGTTTGTTCAGAACACACTGGCATCTTGCGAACTAATGAATATTCATCTAACAATTTGAATCTATTTATTTGTTTCAAAGTAATGGGTTATCGAGGTTGATATACATAAAAAACATCTCCAGGAAACATACCTGTGCGCACACGCAAGGATTCATCAGTTTCAGGTTTTAAATCAATAAGTAAGTATCCGTACGGCTTTGATGTGGTATCTGTGTAACATTCTTGAAAAAATTTCACTTTACGAGGATATAATTGGCGCCCTAAATGTGTAATTTGGGATTGATCTCTTCGATTCTTAAATAATACAAGATAATGAGCGTTTAAGGAAATTTCTCTAATTTCTTTCCCTTTATGAAAAATATTCTGTACCACAAAAATTATACTCAAATTTCTGTGATGTGAATATTTTACAAATAATTTTGTTAATTGGGGATCATTCCCTAACTCGCCCATAAGATCATCTATAACAATTAACGCATCCGAATACTGGTGCACATTAGATGGAATACCTTCATGAAAGGAAATATTCGACATTTCTTCATATAACTTTTGATAAACCCCATAACACCAAACTATTTTTTAGGAAAAGGTTTAATCATTTTATTTTCAATTAATTTTTTAACGAACTGACTTTTACCGCTACCAGATGGTCCAGCCAAGATTAAAGTAAATGGATGAACCAATTTGAGAGAATCCATGATTAAACTAATAATTTTTATCAATGCTGCTGCTATTTATACTACGAGACAGTTAATTCTATAAATTTTATTTTGCGTGATAACAAAAAGAAAATTCATAAATTCTTATCCCTGCCCATAATCATATTATGTTGTATCCTGCATTTTCAAGTTTTGATTCATTATCAGATAAAAGTGAGACCATTCAGTACAGTATTTTCTCATAGTATTGTAACAAGGTAGCATTGATCCCCTATTTATGTCTAGTTTGATGGATTAGAGCAGCTTGGAGGCAAAACACGTGGTTTTCATTGTTTCGTCTCGACGTCAGTGGGTCTGTGGTTTGAATGGGCAGGACGAAACCCCCTGCTGATCTATTCACATACCCTGTCTGACTTTGTAGACTGACGCCTCGGAAAACGGCGGGTGGTAAGGGGTCGGAGCGTGACGTGTGCAGATTTCCACTGCGCCAACCAATGAGAAGTGATGAGGGGCGTGTACTATCCACCCCCCCAGGAGTTTAAAAGGAGACCGCGTTGATAACATGTTTCAAATAGCCCATTCGCTCCGTCGAATATATGTACAGTGCCTGATCGTCACAGTGTAGCAGAACACAAAATTTGTTTGAAGATTTAGTAGTGAGTAGCAACGTTCTAAAATTTCTACGGCTTCATTATGTCTACTTGCAATATTTGTGGAAAAAACTTCGTTCGGCAAAGTGATTTAAAACGACACATTGACTCTGTGCATTCAACAGAGAAAATTGTATGTGAGTTTTGTGATACATCCTTTACCCGTAAAGACAACTTATTGAATCATTTGAAAAATAAAAGCTGCGAAAGAAAGTTGGAGAATGAAGCGGGAAAAAGAAAGAGAGTGGATTTGTCTGTTTCAAATAGGAAAAAGAAAACACAGTTGTCCACATCTGCTGAAAACTCTACGGCTGTTCGAGAAAACTCTACGACTTCCCCAGAACATTCTGATGCAGTTCCTGAAACCTTTACGGCCATTCCTGAAAATTCTACAGCTGTCCCAGAACATTCTGCTGCTGTTCCTGAAAATATCTCCTTACCACCAAAAGAAAGAGAGAGTGCTTTTCAAAAAGCTTATAAAACATTTGATCTCCATAATAACGATAGTTCACTGGGGATAAAAGAGTTTCTACTCTTGAGAAAAGAAGAGACACTCTTAATTTTTCACAATGAACTCAAAACTTACAAATCCTTGAAAGTGAGTAAATGGGTTCATTGCATTTACTCGAAAGCGACAGATGCCGGAAAAATGATAAAAAACGTTGAATTTAAAATGCCGAATAATGAAGTATTACAAGGAACTAATCTCGCCAGCCTTTATGACAACATGTCTGAGAAAATAGTGAAAGAAAGTGAGGATTCGAGGGTAAAGACTCGGGCTGGACACTGGACGAAATCTTAAGACTCGAAGTCCGCACAAACCGTTATTCTCCATTCAGAGGTTCATCATCCTTCATCGAGGTGCCGAAGCAGATCGCTGAAACTAAGGCAATCATCAATGTCATCAATAATGAGGACTCTCAGTGCTTCATGTGGTCTATTCTCGCAGCTCTTTACCCCAACACCAGCAACCTCAACAAAACGTCAAGTTATGTCCCCCACATAAATAAGTTGAACTTTGATGGAATATCCTTTCCAACACCGCTTAACGAGGTGAAAAATTTTCAAAAATGAACGATATAGGATAAATATTATTCTTTGAAGAAGATTAAA
>BMAO01012439.1:0-19623 GCA_019973975.1 Trichonephila clavata
AAGTGTAATGTCTTAGCGTTTTCAAATAACGAACTTCAATGGTGTTTAATGGTTTATTTACACTTAGGACACTCACACAAAAAAATTACACTTTTTACCCGTTAAATACTGAGCCCGTTGACATTTTTAGAGAGGAAGAATAAGAAATGGGCCTGGGTGGCCTCCAACACATCTGCCTCCGGCAGATACAAAACTTTCACACGCAAAGCTCTTCTCGTAGAGCTCACAGATTTCTCTGGAGACAATCACTGCGCTATTCTTCATAAAACTCACTGGTGGAGTTTATCACATTCTCTCGTTGCGAGACAATTATCTGAATCCAAATCTCCACACTAAGCTCACGGGTGGAGCTAGAAAAAAACGACGACCACTCCCCTGGCGACAACTACTCTCTTCCAGAGGTAAACACCGAACTCCCTGGTGTGGCACTTGCGCAGACGCAGTACCTCTGATCCGTCCGCGTTGTCACCTTGAGTTCCAGAATGGGTGGTCTAGAGTTCGTTACAAAAGCTAACAGTGGACTCGATGTAGTGCAAGTTGATAGAATCCGATGGGTTGCTCAAGGAATAGCATATTGTTGATGATATCTATGATAAGTATATGATTTTAATTCGAGATATTTCGATTACTATGTAAGTTGACATGGGTTTATGGCCTAGATAGAGTTTATATTGTGGTCATAAGTCATAACAAAGTGTTCATTTTAAGAAAACTTCTCTTTTATTTGGTGAGCCCTCATACTTCAGCTAGAGAGAGTTCGTGACAACCTAGTATTTTTACTCAGGAAACATTTGCATTGAACCTTAGTGTTCCGTACAATTGCCTTTTTAAAGAATCAAGGCTTAATTTTATAAAGATATTGCAATACCTAATTGTAACAATTAGGGATTCCAATATCTTACCAAAATTTCATTAACGGTATTCGGTATTTTTTTCGATCTTAATACAGGACACCGGTTTTAATACGGAGTGTAGAAATTTTAGAAAAGAAAGAAACTCAGATGTTTCTTTGTTTGATTTGCCAGTTTTATTTAAAGAGTGTAAATATCACTATTCAGTCTGCGATACTATTACACATTCTTGAAATGTGATCTTAAAAACATAATGCATCAATTGTACTGTCATTAAGCCTGGAAAGCAATTTTGTGCAAAAATTACCAGCTGTCGAAGACGCATCTCAGCGTCTATGGTACCTTTCGACATCTATGCTAGATGGTGGTACTATTAGCAATGCGCGATATACTTTTGCCAAGTATTTATCTCTAAATCACTCACCTCCAAAAAAATCGATTTCTTGTTAAATGGGTTTACGACACAGCGGATTTCTGTATTATTATTTTTTTTTGGTATTTATTTTTTATTGCTTTTCTTTATTGTACGATGCAACTTTATGCTTACTGTCTAATTAATTTCGCCCATTTCGGAGACATAAAAACAAAAATGTAAACTTTTTTGATATCCGGGCAATCCCTGAACATATAATGGAGACAATTTAAAAAATTTCTAGTAAATATGGAAAAAGCGGTATTTAAACTTGTGAATACCGGTATTACAAAATTGTACAAATGGCTTAAAATGCCAGTGTTCATCATCCTCAGGTATTTCAATCTCTATTCACAATACTTAACTTCAACCTAAGATCACAATTACTTGGCTACCACTTTAATGGGAAAGTGAATATTTCTGCTTGAAATGATACTTCAATATTTTTCGTGACACTTCATATGTTCTTATTCTTTTTCTGATAATTCCATTTATTTAGAATTACTTTGACGATATTGAACTTTATTAATATATATACGAGGTATTTGTCTCTGGAAACACTTGCATAGACTCCTAATGTTTCGTATAACTGCCGTTTTAAGGAATCAAGGCTTGTTTCTTAGGGAACAGGTTTGTAGCTCCTTTTGAGTGAGCTCGGGATTTTGACTTTTGGATAGTCCTCTTATTGCTTCATACACAGTTCGACATTATCTAAATCAAATCGAACTCCTCGGCCATTTTTTAGCAACGTTTACGTTAGTTTCTACATTGTCTACGTAATTTAGTTCAAACTTATTTAAAAATAAAAGTCGAACTTTAATTTTGCCGTTATGTACATTTAGATTAACATTTGCATTAATCCCTAAAAGAAACAGTTGTTTTGCTAAAAGTGTTCCAAAAAAGGCATATTTTTATTACATATACCAAGTATAATACTTAGCAAAATGCGAAAATGGAAGTATTTTATTTTAATTTTCAATTTTAAAGTTTTCACGCAATATTTTTATTTTACAATTATGAAGCACAAAAAACCCTAAATATTTGCTTTTCATAAGTACATTCTATATGCTATGAGAGAGAATGTTTAATATACTCTAAAATATTTTCTCTCATATACTTACAAAAAAATTTCATGTTTGTTCTACTTTTTCAAGCGGTTGAGGAATGTGTGTGTTTGCACATGTGTCCATAATTAAACTTGAAATTTGCAAGAAATCTATAGCAAAAACTATACAGCGGAATTGCATGAAAATCAGGTAATGGCAGAATGAAATGATGAGAATTTTATCGAGGGAAAGAAGAACAATTAGTTTCAAAAACCACACTTGGTGGCCGGCCATAACGTTATTGAAAAGATATAAATAATTTACAAAATTTTCAAATCATGTTCGATATGTTATCCACCATGGGATACTACCATTTGGAAGCGCAGGCAAGACAACATAATGCAACCACAGTGGTTATGCCGGGTGGTGCTCCTCCACACATCGTCCGTTGTGTGAAACTAGTACTCCACCGCCATTTCAGTGACAACAGAATCATCAACCTGCATTTTCCTACAGCTTGACGTCCTGGATCTCACGACTTGAATCCTTTCAACTTTTGGTTGTGGAGATACCTTAAAGCCATGGTCTACTGTGATCCCATCACATTCCTATCCGACCTTAAAGAAACCATAGAACACCATGTGCGTAACATTCCTCAATTCACGTTGCTTTCAGT
This sequence comes from Trichonephila clavata, assembly GCA_019973975.1. Classification (NCBI taxonomy): domain Eukaryota; kingdom Metazoa; phylum Arthropoda; class Arachnida; order Araneae; family Nephilidae; genus Trichonephila; species Trichonephila clavata. Next base: position 2,986 of record BMAO01012439.1, read on the forward strand.
AGTCGAACAGGGCATTTTACGCCTCCAGATGGTACCAGACAATGGTGGAAAGCACATCGAGCATATTTAGTAATTTTCTGAAGATTATTTATATGTTCTCAAATAAGCTATGATGCGCCATTTGGGGGTAATTTTTGAAACTCGTTGTTTTTCCCCCTTGATAAAATTCCCATCACTTCATTCTGCAATTTCTCAATCTTCATGTAATTTAATTATGAACACTCGGTATATATAAATATGCAGTTTCACGCATAATGTAATACTAAGTTTTACATTGCAATGGGGGCAGTGATAATATCGGCTTTTTTGGATTATCTTTCCATTTTCATTTCTTCTCGAGAAATAAATTGCACGTTTCCTTGAAAATCCATGTTCCGTATCAAATATTTTCAAGAATCTATATTTTTGCCTTCAATGAAAAATATCCACCTTCACCGCACAGAAAATCCCGAATGGGAAGTATTTCAGTATCATTGATAAACTGTTTCTCTTAAAAACACACTAGCACTAATAATCTTACAATAAGAATTGTAAATATGCGCAAATCAAAGATAGTAAAAGAAAATATGAGTGTCAGTTCATCGTTTGGGCAAACCGACGATGATAAGCTTTTGGTTATCCATACGATGTAAGGGCAAACCAGTTAAGAGGTTAAATAAAGAAAAATTAGACATTTTTTGAACATACCTCGTTACATCTATTTTTTTAATAAAATTAGCAAGGATTTTTTTTTTAAACTCCTACCATTTTGAAGCCATAAACTAGAGTTTGTTTTCTGGTTAAAATTTATTCCGATAAACAATATTAGATACTTTAAAAAATTTTAATCATGTTATATGAAAAGTATAATAGTCAAAGTAGTGTTTCCCTTATTTTATATCAGACTTTAAATTTAAAAAGATAAACCAATAATCATAATAATTAAGGCATTATCTGTATTGTAAGCCAGAAGTCAGCTATTAATCTATAGCTAACAATCGTGGTCATTTCAGCTGCTATATTGTTTTATTTTTATTCTATGATTACATTTTACAATGTAGATTTTTTTTCACTATACTTTTTTTTGCTCCAACATATACAAAACCACGAATCTTGATTTATTTTTCTAATTTTATAACTCAAACATTTAAAATTGCGGAAATATTTCCCTTAATTTCTCAAATAAAGTTTTTATTTCATATTCTACCATACATTTCTTTTCTTTTGTTCTATCTCTTAGTAGATTTCTTGATATCCTGCCTTTTTTTATACCTAATCATTAAGAAATTTTTTTTCGCAGCTATTGGATTATGCTTTGCAACTTTTTTATTACTTGTCATTTATATTAGAGTATTTTTTACGTATCTTTTTTTGGAGTTTCAGATCTATTTCACCAAATTCACAAGGAGTTTGTTTAGTTAATGAAGCAGGAATTTTTCTTAACTATAATTGACTTTATTACAAAGTCATAATCTTCTTACAGCTGAATAAGTTTTTTATTAGTTATTATTTTATCGGTTATAGTAGAAAAGAACGTATTTATTTATCCCATATTTCATATTACACTCATGTCCATAAATTGAGGACAATTCAGAATCACAAAGAAATTGAACTCTAAAATAAAAATTTCTTCTGTAGAATTATTATACACATCTTGTAGAAGAATATGTAAATTACAGGAAACCCACCAGATGGCGCAGACAGTAAGTCACAATGACGAGAGTGTAAGAGAGGGGTATATAAGGAATAATGGCCAGGAAGTAAAATTGATCACAAGCGCTTTAAAAGAATTTCAGTGCAATAACCGCATAGTTATGGCACAAAGGAAGCATTTGGATGATTTTTTACGTGGTAGAATTATCGGACGACTGGAATGTGGACGTACCCAGCTGGAAGTATCCGAGGAACTTGGAATCGCCCAGAGTGTCATCTCCAGGCTTTGACAACGATTCCAAGATGATGGTAATGTGAGTAGATGTTACAGCACAGGTCGTCCCCAAGTTACAACGCCGAATAAGGACCGGTATTTGGCAGTTACTGCCAAAAGAAACAGACGGAGCACAACATCAGACCTATCTCGTCAGCTCTCTTCAGCTACCAGTACAACAGTTTCAAGGTAGACCGTGTACAGACGCTTAGGGCACATTGGTCTATATGCTCGTAGGCCTGTCAGATGTGTTCCCCTTACCGCAACTCACTGTCGCCTGCGATTAACCTGGAGTAGAGATCATGCATTCTGGACACCTAACAGTGGTCTTGTGTGATGTTTTCCGATGAGTCCAGGTTTAGTTTGCAGTCTGATTCTCGCCGGACTTTCATATAGAGAGTGCCAGGTACCGTTACCACCAAGAGAACACCATTGAACGACACCGTTACGGTGGCCCGTTTGGGGAGAAATTATTCTTGATTCCAGAACTGACCTGCATGTTTTAGAGTGTAACAATGACTGACCACATCTATCGGGATGTCATTCTGGAACAACATATACGTTTGTTTTGGGGCGCCATGGGTGCTGAATTTCTGTTTATGGATGACAACACCCGTCCACATCGTGCAAACATTGTAGACGAATGCATTCAATCAGAGGATATCACCCGTATGGATTGGTCAGCATACTCACCGGACTTGAATCCAATAGAGCATGTGTGGGATATGCTTGGCCGACGAATTGCAGCCCGTCAACCCCCTCACACCTGTCTACCGGAACTTCGGAGGGCATTGCTTGATGAGTGGTGTAATATTCCCCAAGATCAGATTGATAATTTGATACTCAGCATGCGTAGGCGTTGTAAGTCCTGTATTGCATCGTCCGGGAGACATACTCCGTATTAACCATTATACTAACCATGCTATACTGTTTTTTGTAAATAGGTTCTTTTTTGAAATTGCTCCAGGGAGTAAAAATCGCAATTTTTATTAATTATTTCAAACATGTAGCATCTTTTTAGCTCTTTACCTTTTGTTTAATAAATAGACTTTACAAATAAGTCAAATTTGTTTTGCTTCTGTCTCTTTCTTTGCCGTAACTTCATTATCCTTAATTTATGGACATGAGTGTATTTAAAAGAAAGAAAATTGAAAGAGTAAACACGCAGCATTGCTATATGTGTGGACATGGTTGCCTAATTGTTATGATCACGATCTCGTGGCAGGAATATCTTGGGTCCGAATCTTCGGGCCAGTGGAGACCCATCGTATACAGGGGAGAAATATAATGAGGGGTTCTTCCTTTGGTGAGGTAGTCAGGAGACAAGAGTTCTAGCTCAATTGCCACCCTCTTCACTTAAATCAGGCACCACACCGTCAAGATTCTCTCCAAAAGCCCTAAAAAAGCTTTGAAGGATGCTGTTGATAAAAAATGTAATTAATTGAAATCAGGTGTGATGTCATCATTATTTCACAGACACCACACCTAGAGTCTAGACCAGAGGTTCCCAAACTTTTTTGTCTCCTAGACCCTTGCCATGTTTTGCGGTTTGGGATAGACCCCTGCTTACATGTTAAATTTGTTAATTGATTAATTATTAACTTAAATTTTAAATTAATTAACACATGTTAATTAATTCAAAATTTAAGTGATACATAAAATAAGTTATTAAAAAAACAAATTTTTATAATGATAGGAATAAATCTGGTGTTTCAATAACTAATTTTCAACATTTGTCATCAATCTTGTCAGGTTTAACCCTAAATTTCCTCGGTTAGTAGTGGCCAGCCGACAACTGCGTTGAAACTCCTCACTAGAAAAAGCTGTTAAAACTTTCTCCAGTACTCGAAATAAATAACAGGTATGTCCCTTTAAAAACAAAATTGCTGACATCCGTTTCTAAAATTTACTTTAAGATACCCATTACTTCCTATTCCGATCAGTTTCTCTAGTAATATGTCTTTTTTTTTAATGTGAGGATAAGAATTCATTGATTTCTGTGGTAATTACCAAGTAAATGCATTCTCAAACCTAGTTTCAAAATATGAGAATAAAGGGAATTTAAATATTGAACGTAGGTTAAATGTCATTTTTCTGGCAGATTGTCTGTGATCAATCAAGAAACTAGGAAAATTCGTTAAGTCCTATATTATACTCCTTTAGCTTATAATTCTGGCATGAAATGATGGTCCTTGTTTTAATACAATTTTTGCTGTCACATAACTTTAGCCTGATTAAATTAAATATATAAATGTGTTAAATAGGTAAAATCTAATTTCCATTTGATTAAATTTTCTTTTAAAATTAAAATCATGATCTGATTTAATAAGAACAACTGCCATAGACCCCATTTACACCTCATGGACCCCCAAATTATTTTTTGCTGTCATGGACCCCTTGCAGGTTGTCATAGACCCCTGGGGGTCTATATAGGACCATTTTGTGAATCACTGGTCTAGACCATATGTTCTCAATTTGGGCGATAACACCCCCTTGTGGGCGTTTGAGGCTTTCAGGGGGGCAGTAAAAGACCCAGAGAAAATTAGGGGGGGGTTAAGATGGCACGGAGGGGCTTGGGAAGATTAATCAAATGTAGTCTAAAAAACTTCCATGATTATGTACTAACAAAAGTAAACTTTAATACTGTTTAGCTTATGTTGATTGTATGTATTTAAATCCTTTCTATATCACATCTACGAAAATTCACATATTTCGATAGTTCAGGCAGTGGATGAAAAACTTACATTACATTACATTAAAGTGAATTATGTTGTACAAATTTTAATTTCTGTATTGCACGTGTTGTCTTTTCTGTGAACAGTAGGAAAGATGTTTCGTCCACTGCATTTCATTACATATATTATCCAAGAAACATAATTAAATATTTTAACCAGGAATTAACGTGTGATTCTTTAAAGACTGAAACAGTCAATTTATATTTATTTTGAAAGCAATAGTTCATAATGAATTACTTCGTATCGTCAAAACCTCTGCCTGAATTTGTAGCAGGTAAGCTAAAACTTTTATTCCATTCTTTTTAATGAAGAAGAAAATCAGTGGCGATTCACTTCCAACAATATCCTGTCAGTGACTAAAATATATAATATTACACATTTAAATATATTTGTGGCAATAGCTATTTTAGATTCGCTAGTAAAAAAAATTGAGGCTTTAGAAAAAAAAAAACTAAATTAAGAAATGTATTCTCTTGGTAATAGGATAATTTTTAAAACTTTACTCTTGTTTTCACCATGTATTATGCACACTCTTATTTCGCTAGAGTGGGAAGGGGTGAGGTATCAAAATATTTACTAGAAAATAGGGTGTCATTTCAAAAAAGGTTGAGAACCTATGGTCTAGACTCTAAAAGGTGTATCAGTACAACAATTACAAACTTTCAGGACTGATAGAGTACACCTAGACGTTGGGAAACCAAATGGGAATGCATGCTTGTGGAAATACTTTCCTGTTGCATTAAGGACGATACACAAAAACATGAAAGGGATCTGAACATGAGGATATCTGAATCAAGTCCATCGATATCGGTAATAATGTGTGTCAACTGAACTAAATTGACAGGATTACAATGTGTTAAGTCAGGACTTCTGGATAATCATTGAAAAGTAGCATGTTGTAGTCCATGTTGTTCATCGAGGAATCTTACGCGTTTGCCACCAAGTGTAGTAGTGTGCCATCTAATTGCAGAATGATGTTGTGAATGTCGTCCTGCAACTGTAATGTCAACCTAAGAGTTTATCTAAAAAGTAATTCCCGTGACATTTTTCTAAATTCAAGAACACAAAAAGCCTTTTCCAATTCAAAAGTCGCCATTTTGACTGACTAGTCACATGGCACTTATATATATATATATATGCTATTGCCTACGTCACTTCCATCAGGAGTGAGACACAAACTTTAAGAGTACATCTATCTTACAGTTTCACTGAAGTGATGAGTGTATTTGATTGTTATTGTTGTAGAGCATATGGAAATTGTATACTTCTTTATGTGAATCACCCAATATTTCAAATACATTGAGGCGTCCATTCAACAATCACTTAAAATTTATCAACGCATCGTTAATATTATAAAATCATTACTTTTCTCCGAAAATTTAGGTGACTGTATTTCCTAAAATGGAAACAACTGTACCAGAAGGAGCATAAAATAATATCAATTTCTATAAAATTACATTTTTGATCCATTTTTTTTTATTCTTTATTATTTTAGAAACCTGGAAACTCACAAAAGTAGCATTAAAATACCTTTTAAGAATATTTTCTAAAATCAATTCATGTTTAAATTCATGAAAACTGTTATCATTTCGTTACTCTTTCGGATGTAATTTTTAGTATTGAAATAAGTGCAACAGGCTCTAAAATGTATCAGAAAGGTAAAAAAATCTCGTAGAATTATCATCGTTAGATTCACGAATTCGAACGGGCTCTTAACATGATTCTGAAAAGGCCAGACTATTTCTACAGATGATTTTGATATCTTTTATTCTACGTTTTAGTGGGAAATAAAATGTATATAAAAATATAATTTCATTCGGGAATCAAACATGGCTGGCCTATGTGAAAAGGAAAAATAAAAGTCAAACTTAATAACGAATTTTAAAAATCTGTAGAAGTCTTTGATGAAAACTTTCACACACAATGTTTATGTTCTTTTTTCCCCCTTCTTTTTAATGTTTTGCTCTTTTGAATGTTTCTTTTTGCAGTTTCGGTTGAAGTAAAATGGAAATTTTGAACAAATAAACTCACAGGATCATTTAGGTGTTTCTTTAATAACAGCATATTTTTTATTGAAATAAATGAAAATCATATTTTAGCAGCAACAGTATTAAATAAATACACTGGTTGACGGAGTTTGTATAGTTTGTAATGGCTGAGTGTAAAATGTATTCAGCAATTATATCTTGAAACTAAGTGAAAAAATTATACTGGTGATAAACTAAATTACAGATACAGAACTAATAAAAAATATTTAAAAAAATCCGCTACAGCGATACATTTTAGTTGTACAGTAAATTCAATACATCTTTAAATCTTGAGCGTATAAATCAAGAAGTTTGAATCATATTCCTATAAATTTAAAAGTATTAAAGCCTGTTTTTTTCAAAGTTTTTCAAAAAGTATATCTCAGAAGTTACTAAAAAAATAAAATGATGGTGAAGCAATTCTGCTTCTTACTGGAATAAAAAACTGAAAAAAAAATATAAACTTCAGGGTTTTTAAAAGAGCTGAATAAGAACAAATACATTGATTCTTTTCACCAAAAATGTTGAAGTGATTCTAAGATTTTCTGAAAATTTTCAATTCAAGTATTTTTTTCTGTCCTAGAAGTTCGAAAAAGATTTCGCGAAATCGTTTCCTTTTGCTACCGAGATAATTTATTTCATCAGAAGAAAATAATTCTTCTCTTGAAAAAAAAAACTTTTTAAAGGAAACCCAAAGTGAGTGGAACATGAGAAAGAATAAGAAAAGAGTCTTATAATGTGCGTCGCTACTTCTCTTTCTAAAAAACCCCAAAAACGTAAGGCTTTTAAGGTAGCTTTGGTAATAGGAAATTAAAAACTTTGATAATTTTTAATGGAATTCTACATTTTAAAACCCCATGCTGGAATTATTAAATTAATCTTATAATAATTTCAAGAAATAATTAAAAAAGAGACATCCAAGAAATGAAAAAAAAAGTTATTTGTAAAGTTCCAAAAGCAAAGTTAAAATGATATTAATTTTTCGTTTTCTTTCATTCTACATGAGGATTATTTTCTTTTTTTTTTAATAAATGTTTGATAAAATGAATTGAGCTATTGATAAATGAAAATTAACCAACATAAATTTATTTTTGAAGAACTGTCAATAAGATACTATCTTATACAAACATTGTTTTCTTTTTAATATAAGATTTTATTTCAAATAATTGAATATGTATAATACAAACAATCTTTATTTATTTATTTTTTGTATTTGTGAGATCGAAGTTGGACAAATTTAAATAAATGAAACTTTAAAAAAAAATTTAATTATTAACATAAAAGTAATAACTAAAATTATACTACTTAAAGTTGTGTTCGATACGTTATTTTCTAAAAATTGGAAAAATTATGGCATCATGGTATTTGGTATACAAATAATCGGGAAAATTTCACATGCATTTATATTAAAAATTCAAAATTAGTTTTTATTTTAATATAAACATAATTAATGGAAATGGCATCACAAGTAATGAGAGATTATATTCTAAATCAAATATTGAAATATTAATGATTTTAAGATTTAAACTTGCAATTTTTTTGATACACTGATGTGATACTGGAACTAACTGACATCGCTATTTGAAATAATGTGAACAACCTATGCCTTAATTTAATTCAAAGGAAAAAAAGTTTTCTTTAAAATAGTTGGATTCTGTAAAATAGTTTGTTAATATAATGATAAAGTATTTTATTTCATGAAAGTTAGTGTATAATTACTTACAATTTCTTTTGTATTTATGATGTATAGGGTATAACACGATAGTTATTTGTTATTTCTGTAGCTGTGGAGGAAATTCTGCATATTTTAAACCAGAAATATAGATCATTTATGATTTTTTGTAACAAATGCTAGTAAGTAAAGTATTATATATAAACGAAAATATCTTTTCTGTGATGTATATCCATTTTTATAGAAAATAAGCAGATATTATAAAGAAAATTTTTGTAATTTTCTCACATTGGCATATTTTGAAAGTCTGAAAAGCAGGGTACTAGTTCAGGTGTCGAACTGTTCTTTTGAGCATGGTTCAGAATCAGGAGGTTCATCATTTACAACTGTTCTGCTGCTTCAAAGTACAACGCTAATTTATGAAAAAGGTGACAAACTTCACAATTGTAACCCTTCTGCAACAAAAAGGAGCAATATTTAACTCTTTCGTGGACCATTTATTTCTCTTTTGAATTTTTTGCAGTTTATTTATGTTTTGCCAGTAATTATATAAACAATAGAATTTTTTTTCCAGCAAATATTTCTTTATTTGCTGTGTTTCATTTTTACGTTTAAATTTTTACGGTGGGGAGAATACTTCCGATGGAACCATTCGCCGTACTAAAGGAAATTAAATTTTATGGTGATTATTTGTCATAAAAAGTTGAGAAACATGTTGCAATATACAAGGGGACATCACATTCTGCACACATGTGTAGTCCTCTTTTCTTATCCCTTTCTGCAAAGTTTCCTACATTGTCTAAAGCTGGAAACCATCTTTGGCATATGATTTCCTGCACTGGCTAAGCGTACACCTTCCAGAACTACACACTTCTTTGCTTGGAAGATAGCAGCATTTCCTTTATCTTGAAGAATATCCGTCTATTAGCTGACGACCTAATGCTATATGGAATGTTACCTGGTCTAAACTTCTGCTTCTTTTGTTCACTTGCCACATTATGAAACTATTTATGATGGAAAGGTCAGTAAGAAAACAAAAGGTACGCGATGCAACAATTTTGCAGATATTCTTATTTGCTATAGCTCTTTTCTTTGATCGAAGTGATGATCAACCCCTCCCATGACAAGGTTATATACATTGACACCATTTGGACAAGATACTCTTCTTTAAAAACATCTTTTTTTTGTCCGGTTTACCGATGTCATAATCGTTGGATTATGTGCAGTACCTTAAAAATAAAGCTGTAATTAGTCTCCTCGTCGTTATAATAGGAAGGCCACTATAGTATAATGGGTTTTGTGCTTTCCACAAATATGTTTTGTAAGATCATATAGATTGGAAGTAATCTTCTCAAGGCCCACAAAAGGGTTAATACAAGGAATAACTTGTATAACTTGTTATGCTGAGAAATAATCCGTTTGATTTCGAAGAAAATATTTTATTTTAATGACGTAATGTTTTAGAATCTAACGGATAAGTAAGCCATTAAATGACATCTAGACAGTAAAAATATACCAAGAATCATCATTATTAAATCATAAGACAATTAGATAAAAATCCGTGATTTATAATCAACAAAAATAAACACAATATTTTGGTTACAAAATAATAGTAATAAACTGCGTTTCTTTTATATTAATAAGTGATTAATAATAAATGTATGATCACAAAGGCAGCTTACAAGTAATCTATTTTATTTTTGATACATGTATAAAATATTGTGCAGTTTTTAAAACTCATGAAAAATCAAAAATATATTTTAATAAAAACCAGAAGCAATGTAATTTTTTTTTTGCAAAAATACAGGAGAGGCTATTTTTTTAACCATCGTAAGCGAATAGAAAGGAATATCCCAATAATAGTTTTCACTGAGAAGGGAATTTACGATTCTTGACGTAATTATTTCTCGAAAGTCAGTAAAAAAATGCCAGAAACAGAAATACATTTTATAATTTCTATAGAACTATTCCCAAACAATTTTTAGCTGTCATCAATAACCATAGTATTTTTGTATCTAGAAGACTACACAACAAACTGAAAAAAAGGAAACCTGCTCCAAAACACGAATTCACTTGTAACATAATTTGAGAGAAACCTTTACGTAATAAATGATCAATCTAACCATCTGCTTAGTGTAAACTTTCAGGAAAAATGAATGAATATTTACGCCACATAAAAAATATAAAACGTATTCTTGTATTTCTCAAACCAGTTTTCTTGGATCAACAAAAAGGTAAATTTAACTACTCCTAAACTCTCCCTTCATTATTCAGAGAATATAATAATATAAAAGTTTCTCTAAACCTAATCCATTCACTTAACAATTTCTTCCAGGCTTCACAAAATATAAAGTACTCTGAAACTTTTAAAAATTTGTATTAAAACCGTAAGTTTCCTTTTAGAATCAATGAATCAATTCAAATTTAAGAGAAATTTTTCTGTATTATGCTGCCAATTTAAAAATACAAGCCCGTAAATATATATTATATATTATACAATGTATTTTTTTCATTTTATGATACTATATTATATATATATATATATATATATATATAATTTTTTTATTACTATTATGAATTAAATGTGTATATATATTTCAGAGAAACTCTTAAATTTTCCCAGATACGTATATCCAAATATTCGTATATTTGGATATACGTATTTGGCATGTTTTATTATAGTGTCCGATCACTTGCTTTAATCCAAAGTATACGCACGACGCAACAATTCCTACTCTCATTTAGACACATCGATATTTCAACCAGCCACTTTTCTAAGAGACATTGTCTCAAACCAGGAAGTTACTAATTAAAGTTAATTTCAATGTTCCCCTTTTAGTTTTTTCCATTCACCTCTCTCAGATCCAGACAGCCATTTACTGTGGATGTCATAAAAAGGAACGCAACGAGGCATAAGTCAGTGCTTTGACTGGCATTTGCATAAAAAGTGATGTCTTTTTCACCCGTGTTGATCGGTAATCCTTTTAAAATACTATCTTCCGATTCAAGGGACATTAAGGAGCAATTCAAATTTCTGATGCTTTCTAAAAATATTTTGAAGGAGGTGTTCGTTTTAGTCGTAAATATTACTTTCATAGTCCTTAAGAAAATGTAAATATATATCTATGTTCTTTTCTAAAACCGACATGTCATTTAAAATTTGATGATGAGAAAATCCTTTTATCAAACAAAAAAAGTGTTTGCCCGATTTTTCTATAAATTCAAAAAGAAATTAAATTGAAATGAAATCATTCAAAAGTATTGCATGATTGTGAAATTTTGATAGTATTATCAATTTATACAATTGGAAACACATGCGCTTTAGATATCAGTTGTGCGCATGATCATTAAAAAAAACTGTAGAAAAAAAATAATACCTGACAATATTCATGATGTGACTGTTAGTAAAATTTTGCAATGCTAAGCTTTTTATCCATATGCAACCATTAGAATATCAGATTTAATCTTTTATTTAACATTTTAAAGCATTTACCAGCATCTGAAAAAAAAAAACAATTTTTTTCTGCTTAAGCTGTTTACCTATAACTTTGTGAAAAATATAGAGTGTCTTTTGACTAACTTTCTGAATTCAATCGAGGAAAAATAGTAGCCTATAGGGATTGCGGATTATCCTTCAGTGAATTCAGTCGCATGGGACGAAACCAAGCATTGTAATGCGGATCTGTCCATTGCTGTTGGATTATAGGAGGAAGCGACGGAACGACGGGGCCGATCGCACCCATCTCGACGCATCACTGCATGTGATGACAGATTTATTGTGTACATGGCAGTGATGAATCGTGCAGCAATATCATGAATCATAGCGCAACAGATTTAGTCTGTTACGCATCATTCGGTGTCCGCTCGCATCATTCGATATGGTTTGCAGCATAGTGGAAAGTCAGTAAGGCGTCCATTGTTTTGTTTACCCTTGATTGGAAACCATAGATTTTTGCGCCGCTAATGGTGCAATGAACGTTGGACATGGACAAAGGTATAGAACGATATTGTGTTTACTGACGAATTCTGCGTGCAACATCACGATGATCGGATTTGACTTTGGAGACAAAGTAGTGAGAGGCTTCAGAACTGTTGCATTATGCTCGTCACACAAGGTCTTGCCCCGGTATCATGGTTTGGTGTGGTATTGGTTTCCACTACCACACACCTCTAGTACGCATTCCCAGTACACTGAACACAGCCAGCGATATATATTTCTGAGGCGCTGGAGACCATGGTCTTCTCATGGACTCAGCGTCACATTCCAACAGTGATAATTCGTGACCACAAGTGTCACGTAATGTTCAAGAGTTCTTCTTTCCCCATCAGATGTAATTGCTTCACTGGCCTGCTTGTTCTTCCGATCTATCGCTAATCGAAAACGTCTGGTCTTAGCTTGCATAGTCCTGGTCTGGGATACGCCACCCACTGCTACGCAAGATCAACTTTAGCAGTATGTGGAAGCCGCATGGTCTGCTGTACCTCAAGGATACATCGAACGCCTCTTTTGATTCCAAGATAAGACGTGTTGCAGCAGTTTTATCCAACAATGGCGGCTACAATAACTGCTGAATTTGTCGTTGCTAATTTTAATCGTTTGATTTTTGTGTAACATGTTGTCTGCCAATAAATTTTGCTGTGATATATCTAATTCTTCTTGGTGTGGCTAGCAGTATATATATATATATATAAATTACATTTCAATGATTTTAATGAGAAAAATCAGCTGACCTGGCAAATAAATTAAGACATTTAGAAATAAACTCAAAATCATGTGACCATTGTAGTGCGAATGAAGCAAAAAATTTATTTTTGTTCTTAGCATGACCACAATAGTTTGTATCTTTTTCTTCGGTGATTTTACAGATGAACAGATTAATAATAGAATAAAGGTTAGATCGGAAGCAGATGTTACTAATAAGGTTCTTAGGAGCTTGAAAAAGATTTTCAGACTGGAGCACTCTAAGGTGTATGAAAGGTTAAAGTAGTAAATTTTAGAAATATTCGTTTCAATTTGTATAATATAGGTTCGTGTTTCATATTTTCTCTTAAGACACATATCCCGTAATTTTTATTTAATTTTGAGTAAACTTAGATATTTAATACTACTTCGTTAGTAAGAAAGACTTCAAGAGTATAGATGAAAGCGGTAACTTTGAAAAAATATCATACCATTTCATCATATTTGACCTTATATAAATTGAAACTGTATCGTCTTAAAATATTTATGCATATAAAAACATTGATAGTATATTTTAAACATTCAGAGTTAATATACTGGCAAAACTGATGAAAAAATTAAACTTGATTTGAGATAAATTTTTCGTGGCTTTAGATTCTCACATTAAATAATGTTGAAATTTTGACTTGCTCTTTGTCATTTGACCAAGGTTCATAAATACGTAGTCCCTCACAAATAACCCTTGTGATACTTGAAATGTGACGTTAAATTGATAAAATCAAATTCTTTTTTATTAATTGATTAATTTTTTAATATCATTGTTGTTAGAAACATGCGGACTGCATGCGATAAACCGCAATATTTTCTGCTACCGACAAGTAATAAGGACGAAGAGACTGAGGTGACACACTACACTTCCGGGTTTCAAACTACACTAATTACTTCCGTTACAGTAATTTTTAAATGTTACAGAGGTTTAAACTTATTGTCATTATAATGTGATCTTTACTTCATTTTTGGCTTAGACAAACTTTTCGTATCACAAGTTTTTTTTAATAATTTGTATTATTAATTTTCTAGTTTGTTATTGTTATTTATTTATTGACATTTTATTAGTTTCCGTTTCATTTTTTTGAATATATGAGAATAATATGAGAAAGCAACAAATATATGTATAGTGTGTTTTAAGTAAACTATAGAAACAAATTCACTTCAATCGTGTTTTTTTCAGTTTTCTTTGAATCGGGAGTAATTATTTCTTAAAAACATTTTAGTGATACAGTTCTGAAGCGTAAAACCTGTATTCGTTTTTCTTCTAATTATCAAAAAAAATCTTACAATTATACAATATCCAAAACACCCAAACATGGCCTCTCTTTAATTACATATATATTTGTACATAGAGAAAATTTTATCCACTCGTATTATTCATTTGAATCAAAGTAATATTAATTGATCAAAATGAAATTCATGTTTTAAATATATTAACCAGTCATTTGCAATAAAAATAACATTAAAACTAGTGTTTTTGTTATTTTATTTTAGCTCAAAGATTGGATATATTTTTTTAATCTTAAAAAATAGCCATCTCCATGGAATACACTCTAAGAGAAAAAAAACAATTTCTTATCGGTGAAGAGATAAAAAACAGGAATAAAAACACCATCCTGGATGTGACATTATCATCTCTTCATTATTTGACGGGAAATAGGAGTTTTCCAGAATTTTTTACAACTTTCCGAGGATGAGAGAAGATATTTTTTCTCTGTTCCAACTCGAAGATATTGAGGCTTCGAGTTTTTATTGCTGGTCGAAGCTTGCATTAGATTTGTAGTACAGAATACGAACGCAGATTATTAAAAGAAAAAAACTTGTAAAAGAAAATACCAGGCACCACACACACACAAATAATGGAAACTAATTGGCATAAAAAATGCGTACGAAATGAAGCAATGTTGATTTGCTTTGCATTTTTTACAATGAAAGAAAGGGACGTAGTACTTGGAGAAAAAAACAGTTATGCACACATTTCTGAAATCTATTTTTTCTCCTATAAATACCCCGTCAATCTGATTATCGTTATCTTCTCAGAAAATTCATGATTGCTGATATTTTTTGTAATATTTTTTTTCAATCTATCTACAAAAAACGGGAAAAAAAGAAAATTTCACAACTAATTATTATGTACAGGAGCATATATCTATCCATAACAAAGAGTATTTTGAAGTATTTTATAATACTGTTTATATTTGCGCCATGTAAATTGAATATTTTATTACCAGCAATTTCCAAGAGATTTTTTTTGAACGAAACATATTTTTACTTAATGTTAGTAAAAGAAAAACTTAAACAACAAATGCATATTTCAGCATGAAACTATTAAATTGTTGTGAAGGATATTTTACGACAAGTGCAGAGAAAAAGCAACTCATTAGAAAAATGAGGGATGTGCAAATATTAACACAGTTACATTATTTCTAACCACTGCAGTTAGGAGAAATCATACCTTGACCCTTACTAATTTACTTTGAGATGTTGATCTTCCTTATAGCCAAAGGCTTCTTACTAACCTGAGTTTTTCAATAAAACCTTTTCTGCTTTGTTTCACAATGAATGCGAATGTTTTTGGATACAGTGCGTTCATACAAATTAACACTAAAACGTCTGTCGGTGCCAATTGGACACCGGAGCCTATTTACTGTGTTCTCCTTTTCGCATTTTTGCAGGGAACATGAAAATTTATCTGTACTTTTAATCATTTCCCCTGGTGATTACACAGAAAATATTTTGTGGTCCTAGGTTAATTAGGAGTGATTTTACAACTAAATAAACCTAGAACGTCCGCTGGCGTCATTTCGATACCAAGGCAATTTATTATTATAAAATATAGGTCAAAAAGTAGATATCATTAGTGAAACAAACTTTCCAAAGTCATATTGCTTATTTATTTGACCTTGAATGCATTGTTTCTGGATTCACAGTAGAAATACATCAATAATACTGAAATCGTTGTGTCTTAAGTGTTTCGTTACATAGTGTTTATTTCTGAACTCATAAAAAAAATTCATTCGATTTTCGAACTTAGTTCAGAGCTGACATTCTAAGCCGATGGCTCGTAGAAAAGATCTTAGTACTGATGAAATTGCTAATTTGTTGCGAGAGCTTTCTGAGAATGGATCGGATAGTGGTAGCTGTCTTGCCCTAATTTAGTTTCCAATGAAGACAAAAGATTGAGTGAAAGTGACTGCGAAGAATTTGAAGAAAGTGAGAATGCAATTGATAATATTCCCGTAAATTCTGACATATATGTCACTAGGGATGACACAGAATGGATACCAAATAATAGTAATGTTCCTGGCAGATTTTCGAATCCAAAATGCTTTGCGGCAAAGCTGTGATCCAACAAGCTTCGAGAAACATGTCATCGTCAGTTTTGTATGATATAAGGGATCATAATATATATCGTAATTACATGAAATACTATTAAAAGACTTAAGACTAAATCCTAATGAACAGTAATCCTGCAATTATTTAGCTAAAACAGTTATTTTATACATTTTATATATCACGGTGTCGAACGGACATCGAAATCCCGGACGTTCTAGTGTTAATTGATA
>BMAO01012441.1:0-26898 GCA_019973975.1 Trichonephila clavata
GGGGGGGGGGGGGGGCAAAATTGTTCACCGCACAAGAGCGCCTGGGGCAGGGGGCGCCAAATTTATAATACTTATAGTTTTTTAATTTAATGTTACTTACCCACTTACCAGTTTTGCCCGAACGCCGCTCGGGTGCAGCGAAAGGGGACTTTCCTGATTTGCCCGAGCGGCGCTCGGGCAGCATGTTTTTTTACGCCGATCCACTGATTTGCCTGGCTTTTTCTCATTTTTTTAGTTTCCATTGCTTCTAATAGATGGCTCTAGTTGTCCAGTAAAGACTGGCTTTCAAAATAAGTGTAAACCTGTTTCGTCTGGTTTTACTGCTTTACGCGGGAAAAAGTGCAAATTTAGTTTATTGTATCACGCGTTGCGAATACTTTCTTTCCTCATTTTGTGTTACAATGAGTGATAGTGAGCGGCTTATTACAGAATATAATTCTGATATTGGATCAGATAGTGAATCGGAAATTTCGCTAAATGATTCAGGCAGTTGTGAAAGTTCGTTATCGGACTTCTCTAGTGACGAAGAAACGGAAAGTTCGGATGACCTAACTCAGGTTCGGAACTTTTGCGAAATTGATATCAATAATCCTCCTCCACCACCGCCAAGATTTCCTTTCACAGCGAATCCTGCTATCCATTTGAATATTGATTTAAGTGACGGAACTCTACAGTTTCTTGATATTTTCTTGGATGATAACCTACTTGAAGTGATAGTTTCGGAAACCAACAAATATGCAGATCGAAGTATTCGAAACTGTAATCTTCGAAGAAATAGTAGAGCAAAAAAGTGGGAACCAACATCAAAAAACGAAATTCAAGTGTTTTTGCATTAAATATTTTACAAGGGATTGTAAAAAAACCTGATATTAACTATATTGGAGTAGGCGACATTCAACTTCAACGCCATTTTTCTCAAAAATTATGTCTTACCGTCGTTTTCACCTAATTCATCGATATTTACATTTTTCCGATGATGCGAAATTTGATGCTAAAACACATGAGTGTCCGAAATTACAAAAACTGTGGCCTGTAATAAAACACTTGAATGCACGTTATCAAGAAATCATGACACCTGAAAGAGATGTAACAATAGATGAGAGCTTGATGCTCTTCAAAGGACGACTGCACTGGAAGCAATATATACCACTAAAGAGATCACGATTCGGTATAAAAAGTTTTATGTTATGCGAATCAAAGTCTGGTTATGTATATCAACTTATAATATACACTGGAAACGACACACTTTTGGATAATAATTACCAATATTTGTGCAAGTCATCTCAAGTTGTGATGACACTTATGCGGCCACTATTGAATAAAGGATATTGCCTAACGACAGATAATTATTACACATCTCCAGAACTGGCAGATATCCTTCTTAGCAAACAAACAGATATGTATGGAACACTCAAACTCAACAGGAAAGACGTTCCAAAGGAACTGCAATAAAAAAAACTAAAAAAGGTGAAGTCCGTGCTTTCCAAAAGGAAAAGTGTGTATCATCAAATGGATGGATAAGAAGGTTGTAAGTCTTTTATCTACAATACATAATCCCGAAATGATTGAAGTGCCATCTCCCAATGATGAGGTCAGAAAAAAACCACAAGTAGTAATGGAATATAACAATACAATGGGAGGTGTAGACAGACTAGATCAACATCTTACCAATTATCCCATCATAAAGAAGAGAGGGAAAAATACTACAAAAAAATATTCTTCCACCTTTTTGATATATCAATGTGGGATGCTTTTGTTTTGTACCAGAAGCACGGCGGAAAATACTCCCATTTGAATTTTAGACTAGATTTAGTTGATCGCTTGATTGAAAGGCATGGAACAGTAAATGAAAGAATAGGACGACCAGGAATTTTGCCCAATCCTTTACGATTGATGGAAAGACACTTTTTAGAAGTGATTCCTGCCACCGAAAAGAAATTGAGACCGACGAGACAATGCTTTGTGTGTTGCTAAAAACGGAACGAGAGTGGAAAACGGATCAGAAGAGAAACAAGATATTTTTGTCCTGATTGTGATGTTGGACTTTGTTTATCTCCATGCTTTAAAATTTACCATACACAAGCTGATTTTTGAAATAAAATGTAAGTATTAAAATATTGCATGCTCTTTCTCTCGCTTCCATTCCTGTAAAATATTCTTTACAGTTCAGTTAGTTGTTCGGAAAAAAGCTAACTTTAAGTAAAAATGCCATTTTTTCGCTTAATTAAAAATTTAAAATAAATTAATAAATGCAATACTTGTAACAATTTTGACTGTGGATTTGAGTTTATACAATCGATTTGAATACAAAATTGTTTATAAAAAATGTGCTTATTTTTGGACATAATATGGCAGAAAAACGAAACTGTTAAGCGGTTACACACATAAAAGTTGTCTATAAAAAACTTGCAATTTTGCATGTTTTATATTTTCTTAGCAATAAAATAAGATTTTATTTTTTAAAAATTTTATATTTTAATTTAATTTTATTTTGTTTTTGTTTCTGCGGATTGTTTTCGTTTGTATAAAACAAAATTTGATTTCCGATACGAACAATAAAAACACGTTCCGTGTGGAGTTCGCGTTATTATACGTAACGTGTTCAAAATCTAAGAATTTGTAACATGTAACAACAGGAATTGGGAATGATTTATATCGGTATAAATTTTTATTCATTATATGCTGATAAGTTGTTGTGGCTCAACGTCGTTGTTTTGTTTGCAATAATAATATATATACATTTTTAAAATTATGTAAATCGCTTGGTTTTCCTTCTCTAAATCATATTTTGCTTCATGTATACTGTTATTAAATTGTTCTCAAATCTCGAAATAAACTCTTTATCGCAGAGTTTCTCGAACTGTGGGACGCGCCCCCTAAGAAGGGCGTGATAACCCTACTTGGGGGGGGGGGAGAAGCGCGAGCATATTAAGAAAAAGTAAAATATTTAAAATAAATATCAATTTAATAAAATAATTTGCAATACAAAATAATCACAAAGCAGATATATATTTTTATATAATAAAAAATGAAATACATATTCAAACTGATATAATACGCACTACTTGTAAATATATCAGTTCTGCACAAAGTATTTGAAAAAAATTTATCAATATTCAATTAAAAACAAGTTCAGTAATTTCTAGTGACTCTCTTGGGCTCTCTATAAACCCAGATAAATCTTACCCTTAATTGGGCAGAATTTGATTTATCTATTTCTGATATCGATTTCAATTTCCAAATAATCAAAAATATACTAATAATTATACATTTTTCATTAACTGTTTATAATTATTATGTACCTGAGATGTGAGTGTGTGTTTCAATATTTCTATTGCTTATAGCAAATGCTTTTTTAGTAATTTGTATTAATATTGGTTTAATTTAATTAAATATTTTGAATCAGCAGAAAGAAGAAAAAATTTCACACTAAATTCTGAAAAATAAATTTTTTGAAAAAAAATATTGTTTCTAAATTTTCAGTTAAATTAGCTTCTTTACCTGAATCTTTATTTAGTAGCAAATGACATAAATGGAGTTTCAAATAATATATTGAGAGAAAATCATATGATGCATTTTGTAAATGAAATGAAAATTAATTTCTTTTATTTAGTGCAATAAATATTTTTTTAGAAACATGTTCTCAAAAAAAGAAAAAAAGCCTGGAGCACAAAATAGAAAAAGGAAATTAAAACGAGAGAAAGCTAATCAGAAACTGGCGGGATCTCTAAATAAGTATCTCAGAAACACAACAGGATTAGACGGTCAAGCAATTGAACCAGGACCATCAACATCTGGTTTGGAATTTCATACTGAAAATTTATCTCAAAATGTAAATTTAAGATCAAGAAGAAACCACGATTGTACCAATAGAAAACTTAGTTGTTGAAGTAGAAAATTCACCCAATAATAACATATCTCAAAACGAAGATTTTGACTTTGAGTTAAGCAATCCAGCTACCTGGCCTGATACAATTTCTATAAAAATTAGAGATTATTTAATTTAAAATGGCCCTTCCCGCTTGATAACCAAACATTTTCCGAGATATAATTCTGGCAGAAAGTTTTCAGAATCGTTCTACTATAGAACATTACCGAATGGAGAAACAGATTTATAGAAACTATTTATTATATTCAAATTCCCGAAACGCAGTTTTTTGCTTCCCATGTAAACTATTCAGTGAGAAGGACTCACAGCTTATTAAGAATGGGTGTAATGATTGGGCACATTTAACCTACATTTTGAAAACACATGAAAGTAGTGCATCTCACTTAAACATAGTTCAAAATGCAATGAACTCAAAATGTCTTTGCGTAATTTATGCACCATTGATGTAGCTCAACAAAGATTTTATGATGCAGAAAAGGTCTACTGGCAATCGGTTATTGAACGGCTTATTCAATATTTAGCCCGGCAATGCCTTGCATTTAGAGGTTCTTCGAAAGAGTTGTTTCATAGTGATAATGGAAATTTTTTGAAGTTGGTTGAAACCATAGCAAAATTTGATCCAATTATCGCTGAACATCTCCACAAAATTCCAACATCTCAAAAAAAGAACATTGCTCGCTACTTAGGGGATCAAATTCAGAATGAAATTATAAGCATTATTTCAGAAGGAGTTAAAAAGCATTTATTACAAATGATTAAATCGTCAAAATCTTACTCATTAATTTTGGATACTACACCTGATATCAGTCATACCGAACAGTTGACTGTTGTAATTCGATTTGTTTATAA
Source organism: Trichonephila clavata (assembly GCA_019973975.1). NCBI lineage: Eukaryota > Metazoa > Arthropoda > Arachnida > Araneae > Nephilidae > Trichonephila > Trichonephila clavata. The sequence goes on from BMAO01012441.1 coordinate 4,739, forward strand.
GAACGGGGAAACCAATAAAGCCCAAATTGAAGAACATTTTTTAGAATTTCAATCTGCGACGACACTACTGGACAGGGTTTGTATGAATTCATAAATGGGCATTTAAAATAGCTAGAACTAAATTTATCAGATTTACGAGGCCAATCTTACGATAATGGTGCTAATATGAGAGGAAAGCACAAAGGATTGCGAAAACAATTATTGAAAATAATTCGAGAGCACTCTATATCCCCTGATCTGCCCATTCTCTAAATTTAGTTGTAAATGATGCAGCTAAAATTTCCTTCGAAACAGTTAATTTCTTCGGAGTACTGCAGGATCTTTACAACTACTTCTCTTCATCCGTAAACGTTGGTCTATTTTGCAACAGTATGTTGAAAATCTAACTTTAAAGCCACTCTCCAACACCAGATGGTAAAGTAGAATTCAAGCTTTAAGGGGGTCCGGCACATGAAATTTTGAAAAATTATCGAATTTCACTTTCTTATATTTCTTAAAAGTTCTAATATTTCTGCTTAAAATGGTATATGATATGAGAAAATGCGATAATTAGAAGTATTTTTTTAATGAAACTACTCCTTGACGTGCATCAAATGAGCTCTTCTAGAAGCACCTGTTTTTCCCCTTGCATTGTCAGATCTGGGTATCTGAGTGCGAGTCCGTATGATGTTCGAGTGGAAAAATAGAGTGTATTGGGTTTATAGAAAAATGTATCGGTACACATCTTTTGGATCTTAAACACGAAACAAAGAAAAAAGTGTAAACTGATGGAAGAAGCCTAAGAGGTCCTAGCCGACTCTCCGACATTTTAATATCAAAAATTCAAAGATATTATTGTATAGCTGTAAGAAATATTTGTTACTAATGATCTACACAGCAAGAAAACTGCAGTTTGGGCTATTTATTTTCATCTCCTGTCTTCAAATGAGAGCCCTCAACATGGACTGTGTCCAGCGATTATAAATGCCTGATGGAAATTTCAAAAGACAGAAGCTGAATGTAACGAAAGACACTATGATCATAAGCACATGCACCATAATGTATTAAGTTTAACCAATTTTTTTAGAGATCTAGGTGATCCTATGTTATTAAGAAAATGTTTACACGAAAAGACTCAGAACCAAATGAGTTAGTTAATAACACCATATGGTAGTGGTTCCCAAATCTACATTTGTGGAATTAAAAACGCTAAAATTGGGGTAAATATGGCTATTGCACTGTTCAGTACGAGCCATGTAGCAAAATTAATTATCTTAAAACATTGTAATATTGAACCAAGTTATAACTGTTTGCCAAGCTTCAAAAAACCAGATACACGTAGGAATCGTGTAGCCCAATGAAAGCATCTTGAGATCCATAAAAAAAAAAGGCAAAATTGTTAAAAGCAATGAAAAAAGAAAATTAGAAGAATCTTTTGTATAAGCAGAGAGTTAAAAAAAAAGGCTTCTTGTGCTTCTGGGAATACTAAACAAAGTAAAGCCCGTTTTCTCCAAATGTATAATTTTTCACTTTATGTACCTTTTTTTCTCAAACTCTACTTCTCATATAATCCTCAAATTTTCAGTGAACAGACTTTAATGGAGGAAATTAGAGATATATTTAGCAAACTTCTTTAGATATGACTTTTTAAAACTAAATTTTGGGGCAAAAAAATTGAACAACTTTTAAAAAATACATAATTAATTTAATTTTTAATAAAAAAGACAAACCCCTTCTTTAACGTGTTATTGATAGTACACATAACCTACTGTAAAAGTTTTATTCATAAGAAGTAAGTAGTTTCTGAGAAAAAGATACATAAACTTACCCAATTTAACATGGGCTCCTATGAACGTGCCGGACCCCCTTAAGACCGTTGAAAAATTATTTGAAGGGAATTTTGAAAGCGTTAATAATATTCAAGAAAATTAAACAAGATACATGGAATCCAGAACCCAGGCAAAAAATTTGATTCAGAAGGTTTCCTCGTTTAAATTCATTTGTTCCATTAACATGTGGCACGATATTTTAAATTTAGTAAATGTAGTAAATTAAATAATGCAAAATTTTAAATGTGATTTACAAATCGTGACTGACAATTTACAAAATCTTATATCAGAACTAAATAATCGTAGATCAGATGAAGCGTATGATCAAGACAAAAGTTTAAGGTTGAATTTTACAATATAATATTAGACACTACTATTTCTTCAATTTCAGAAATATTCAGCCAATTTAAAGAACATTACAATTACTTCAAGTGCACTATACACCTAATTTAAAAAACTGGAGTGACAATGAAATTTTAAATCATTGTGAAGAATTCAAACGAAAATTAACGGATACTAAAAATGATAATGAAAAGGACGGATTACATTTGTTGGAAGAAATAAAATCTTTGCAATGTTTTACCAAACAGGATATGCCCCCTATTGAAGTTTTAAATTATATTTAGGAAAACAATCTTATCGATACATTTCCGAATATTGCAATAGCTTTAAGGATTTCTTTAACCCTGCCAGTTTCGGTGGCTACTGGGGAACCAAGTTTTTCAAAACTTAAAATTATAAAAAACTACATGCGATCTACTATGGCGCAGGAGAGATTATCGGACTTGTCAATTATATCCATAGAGAGCGAAATTTTGGATAAATTAAATATAAAGGAATTGATACGAGCATTTGTAGCTGCTAAAGTTAGGAGAATCAATATTTGAATATATTTTCTAATTTTTATATTTTACTTAAAAAATTTATATCATTTTTTCTTTGTTTTGTTTTTAAAATTTATGAAATAATAATAAAAAAAAAACAATAAGACAAACGTGTTTAAATATTATAATTTTAAAGCTTTTCAGTTCGAAAGTCAAATTTCGAATACTATAAAAAAGTATTTCACATATAATTTGTTGCACTTTATAAGAGTGTAACAGAACCTCATAAAGGGGCGCCGAATTTCAACTTGAAGAAGGGCACCTAACACCCACGCGGTGGGCCTGCTCATTGCTATCATCATAACTAATGTATATTGATAGTTATTGCAGCATTAGTTTTCTTGCTTTGCAAATATTTAAAAAATTAGGTTTTTGTATTAAATTCTCCTTAAAATGATATAAAAGACTTTGTATTTCGTGCAACATAACATTTTCTGTAAGAATAGAAATTTAAAAAACTTGCCAATTTTAAAAGTATCCACAATTTTGGCCATTACTGTATAGATATATAATAAATTAATATCCACTTACAATTCGAATGTTCTTTATTTATAATACATCATTCATAAATCCGAATACTCTCTTTTGAAACGTGTCTCTTCTCTTTTTCTAAAGCATTTAAGACATTATTTTAGTAGATTTATTAGTGATTACCCGTTCCAAGGATATAAATTCTTTGATAATTAAAACATTCCTTTCTTGATCAATTCATTCTTTGATTAAGAATAACGCCTTTGTTGTTTTCCAGTTTACATTAAAAACGTTTACGGAATGGTTAAAAATCCACTAAATGGGTTTGTTACATGGATTTTTGCTCACTAATTTAGTTATAAATCAGTGAAAATTTTACGGACATTGAAGAAAACTAGTAGTTTTTCTTCGATTTAAATGAGCAATTTTTTCATAGCTTACCCTTTCAGAAATGCCTGTAGTAAAATAAAATTTATAGTTTATATTAGTGAAAACAAAGGACTTTAAGAAAATTTCTGTACAATTTATTGAAATATATGAAGAATATTAAATGCGAAATTTGAATGGGAACCCCGGACACGCCCGATTGATTCAACTGAAAGACGCTAATTCTGTGTTTAAGGAAGCCTAATCTGACTCCAGACAAAAAGAAATGAATCTACAACCTTTTAGGCCTACAATGAATTTTATCTTCAAACAAATATTAAGTTATTTTTCACATCAAAAAGACAGATAATTTATAAAACTCACGATATATTTCGAGATAAATTGTTTTATTAATATTAAAAAAAATACTAAACTGCAACGAAATTTCATTGCAAACACATCAAAATATTTAATTACAAAATATACTTCTTCGAAATTGCATTTAAAAATATTTCTATTTAAAAAATTGATCACATTCTGTTTGCTTAAATTTAACATTGAAACATTATTTTCATTACAAATATATATATATATATATATATATATATATATATATATATTATCTGATCATGCGCGACATCTTTTTGCTGTCATCAACTCATTCATCGGCGAGAAAAAAATATAAAAACTTAGAAAATTAAGTTAATTTTTTCAATATTTTTTTTAGACATTAGATTGATTTTTATCTTCACAAAATATTAAACATTATTTTAAAAGTCAAAAATATACTTCTTCGAAATTGCGTTAAGTATATTTCTATTTAACATATTGATCATTCGGTTTCCTCAATTTTTAAAAGTTAAAGATTATTTTAATGGCGAATACATTATACAACAAAAGACACTGTACTTTGAAAACGACGAATGTATTATTTTTACAGATATTCTCATTTTTTCACCACCCTTGAGTAAATCGCTTGGATTATACTCTGGGATAGATATATTCTATGTCCCTTGATTTTTAAAAATATTTACATTTTAACTTGAAAATGTGAATGGAGTTTAGTGATAGCAAAAATAAATTTATCTGATCATTCTAGACATCATTTTGCTGTCATCAACTCATGTTTAGTTTCCTTATCGGACACTGCTGTTACTCGTAGAGTAAAAATCCTGCGACCATTAATCTAATCTAACATAAACACCACTTTGGACTCTTCAGTGTAATAAAATGAAGAAGAAATTCATCCTTAATTGGTGCTGCAATCATGAGAGTGGGGGCGAAGATTGCGAGTGTTCTGCTTTGGCTTGCGTTTAATGCGCTAGAGGTAATACCTGATTTTACAGTAAAAATTATCTTTAAAACCTCTTGGGAAAATCCCTAATTGTTTTCGTCAATATTTGAGATGAAGCAAATTATCCAAATTTGAAATTCATCCTAACTTAAAAGAAAAAAGATCCAAAATCTTAACAATCAGTAAACTAGTGAGTCGAACCTACCAACGGTTATTCGTATATATTATTTATATTGCTCTCTTTTTTAAAACATCTAATTTAATGGACGTAAAAAATAAACATTTTCAAAGTAAAATGTCGCTTTTTTTCACAGTCTTCTACAGAACTAAAAAGCTTGATTTGAACTTTTATTAATGTTTGAGTATAAAATTTTTCTGGAATAAGAGCGAGAAATACAAATTTTTGTGTTTAAACAAATGAGATGTAGTTTCGGCTGCAACTTGAATATCTTCCTTAAATTTTATGCCATTGTTCTCTTGTATTATGAATTTTTTACTAATACAACTATAAATATTTTAATTTTTCATTTAGTGCAAGATGTATTAATTTTAATGGGGTAAATAAAGTTTAAGCAGAAAAAAGCGCTGTTAATACTTTTTCAGAATTATAATGCAATTTGAGGAGTTTTTAGTGCGGTAGGATAACCTGAAGGTTAAAATTGTATTTAATAGCTACTCTTAGAATGTATTTCTAATCCAGGGAAATACTTGAAATAGGCATTTGAAACAAATGTATAGAAGCCTTCTTTCAAAGTATAGAAGCCTCTAAACAAATGTATAGCCCTTCATGCACAATTGGGACTCGAGCAAATGATGCTTTGACCATAATAATTGATTTTTCTAGAAATAGAAGGGACACGTAACGAAAAATGTAATTTTAAAAGCAGGAAAAAGGAAAATGTTTTTTTCCTTAGACAACCATTCAAATAATTTATTTATACTTAAAAACCTATTGCATTTTGTAAAAATATAGCTTAAAATTCTTGGCAATTCTTAATTTTTGACATTTTCTTAATATGATGTAGTGTTTTCTGTACGTATTTCAAACATTTTGTTCAGTTTAAAAGTTAGATTCTTATAATATATTTGCCAAAAACTGTTAATTCATATATTTGTAATATATTTGTGATATTAGTAAACAAATATTTAGAATTATATTTTGTCCTTTCTTTTTCTACAGTTGTCATAATCGTACTTTAAATAATTAAAATGAATAAAAAAGATTTTTTCAAAACAATTTTTTCGCGAACAATTTAGATAGAAGTATAAAAAACAAAGTTCTTATTTTTTTACTATAAATAATACATACGTAAGAACCGCAAAAAATCTTTTATAAAGATTGTTTCAAAAAGCTATAAGGCAAAATCAATGCCATTGCAATTAATTCCTCGGACTGATTGATTTGAAATCAATGCTACATAACTCTACAGTTTAGTTTATTGAAAAATTTTTTTGAAGAATTCAAGATCAATTAAGTATTCTTTGAAAATTCTGTTGCTAATATCTAAAAACCGCTTATAAAATAAATCCTGTTTATGAATTAAATGTAAACTTTTAATGTGTGAATTGAAGCCATTGTTTTTTTATTTTTTCATTTTTAAATAAGATTTAAATAACTGTGCATTTTTTAAATCCTTTTGAAAAAAATATTTGATATTTCTTCGATTTACATATATTTTATGTTCTTATATATTTCTTTTCAAAATATTTCTTTAAATGTTTTGGAATTTTTACTATCAGAAGTAGAACTGCTGAAATAGTATAATTAATAATTTTATTCACTACGGTTTTATTACTATCGAATACTGTTGTTGTTGTGTTCTTCCCGAAGGGAAGGAATGAAAGTTGCCAGAGCATATCAGAAAGGTTGGACTTCTTAACAACAGATGGCAACACCACCCATCTCCACCTCCACAATTAAGCATAGAACTGGAGGGGAGGGAAATATTCTTCAGCCCCCTGCACTTATGGTTTCTGCCCACAAGACTTTCAGCCCCACTGATTTAACGAGAACATACTCCGTGTGTATTCGGAGGGTATTCGGTGACATCGGGCATCAAACCCAGGTTCTGCGGTCTGGAGTCTGATTCTCTAACCTCTAGGCCACCCAAGGCCCTATCGAGCTATTGGAAGTAAGATTAATTAGTTATTTTCCTTTGTTTTAACACACAAGAGAGAGCTATCAAGATACTCAAGGGCAATTGACGAAGGTCCTCAAACCATGGTTAAGTGATGAGGACAGTACCTAAAGTGGAACCCCTCTCCTTATTACCACACCACATCAATGGGAGGACGTTTGAGCCTCTTGTTAACTCAATTTTAACGTGCATCCAACACCTCCACACGTCGGGTCTTCAGCAGTACTAGGTTTGAACTCATGGCACCCCAGACACCAGTCCTTAACGTTGAACACTAGACTAGTTTATTCACGCAGCGTCTTATACTCATGCATAAAGGTTCAGCTCTAAAATTAAGTTATCCATAATATAAAACTTGCTGAAGTATATATATTTCCAAATTTTTATAAAAATCAAAACATTTGAATTTGAAATTGTATAACGTATGTATTTTATTACGTTTAGGCTCATTGATTGTTTTTATAGAATGAAAATTCAATTACTCTTTTGCTCTGACAAAAAAAAATTATTTTCAAAATTCAATGCAAATGAACTGTATAATCTATCAGCGATAGAATAGAAGTTATTGAGGAAAATACTTCCTAGATTCCAAGAAGGATATGAGTTTGCCTAAATGTATTCATTTGATTCTTTAATGTTTTAATTTGTACTGAGTGAGTGAATATTAACGTCACACTGTTCAACTACACAAGGACTTAGGTGACGGACCTCGTAATTCGGAACCATGGTCAAGTGACGCGGACGACACCTGAGCTGGTACCCCCCTCTCCTAACTACCACATCAACGGGAGGACGTTTGAGAAATCGACAGATTTAACGTGCATCCTTTCCCTACACGGTGGGTCTTTGATAGTACTGAGCTCGAACTCATGATACGCCAGCCACGATCCGATAGCTTGACCACTAGGCTACCGTGGCCCCTAATTTGTACTGAGACCTTTCAGCTTGTTTTCAATGATATTTTTTTCTGTATCAAATCATCTTTTATCCACACCATGTCAGTATGTCCCTTATAAAGCAATTTGTAGAGGATTTAGATAAAAACAAATAATACTTTCTATTTATAAGGAGGAAATGCCTGAATTGAGTATGAAACAGTTAAAGCTAGGTTATTTGATGTACCATAAGTAAGACCGGCTCATGGTTAAAAATCCTAACATCATATATTCGCTGAATTAAACTCAGCTAAAATCTTGAATTTATTTTTTATTTTAGTTATTGAAAAACGTAAAGCTAAAAGTTTCCTAAGTGTTCAGTTACTACTTGGTTTCTTCAATAACTTTCCCCCGTTTACTGATATAAAATAATATTTGTATAACATGAAAAAAAAACCAAACACATAATATTCATCCTTATTATCTTGAAAAAGTGTAACAATACGTTTTGCTAAAATATGTTATATCTTATAGAAATTTAACCTTCTAGACAAAAACTAAGGGTGTAATTGAATCTAAGCCATCAAAATCTTATATATATGTAATCAGTTCAAAATACAAAGGAAAATAAATTAATGTTGGCATGTGTATTAATGACCTGTGTATATGACAATGTTGCTTTTTTGTCGCTGAGCATTGTTTTTTTATATGTAAGCCCAGAATTCACTTATAAGCAGGTCAAAAAGAAGAATGTAAAACTTAATCCATAAATTGCCATGCTGAAAAACATGATTACTAAATAAAGAATCAAAACAGATCGTAATTACCTATCGTCGAAATAAGTGGTGAATCATTTTACCCTATGGATAGTCCAACCATTGACCTGTACATCTCCAAACATATATTCGATTATTTTTTCTGGTGTAAAAGACATTTCCGAAAGCATTTCTTCCGCAATCTATAAGAGTGACCGTAAATATGCTTCTTGGTATGCGAAAGTGAAGGTTGTTCAGGCGAAACACTGACCGTCGTCCGTCTTTGTTCCTTGACATAACTGCCTTTATTATGTCACTTATGTCCTGCTTACTTGTCACATCTTGGCTATTGATGAATCAGAGGCTACGAAGATTACCAATGAATAGCCTTTTCTAGTTTTCTATTTTGATTCTTAATTCCTGTCAAAAAGTAGGAAGAATAATATTCCCTTTTTAAAATATTAAAATATTTCTTCGATTTCATCATTTCCTTTCATTTTCTTTTAACTAAACCTCGTGTCTGAAATTACCACACTACCTGCGATACAGTAAGTTAGGCATTGGTATAACCGTAAACAGACAAAATCAAATAAATACCTGTGGAAATTACGCGTAAGACCACACATTTAATCCTTTCATTCACCATGCAGATGCCAAGAAGCTCTAAATACTCATTCAAATCTTTTATCACTTGAAAACATAATTTCTTACTGATAAATTTCTTCATACCATGTTAGCTAATTCTTAATTTTCTTCTTGTTTGCAGTGTACTCAAGAGTATATATTCTATGTAAATTTCCTTAATATCCACATGGTGCATGACAGAAGCTTACTTCCTATCACACGAGCCATATCTTTAGTTAATAAAAATATCGTGAACCTAAAATAACACAGTCACATTTCGGTTTTAAGAAAGTGTACAAAGTAAAGTGTACGTGAAATGTGCAACAAGGCTTTCTCTGAAAGTGGTTCCTTAAAGAAACATTTATGTATCCATACCGAAGAAAAGCCCTATGTTTGTGAAATATGCAACAAGGCTTTCTCACGAAGTGGTCATTTAAATTTACATTTACGTATTCATCCTCAGGATAAACGCGCCACGTCATTTGGTGACTCTAGCTTAACTAAGAAAAGCGAAACCTCTACTGATCTGTCGTGGCGCCATCTACCCGCAAAAAAAAAGAGCAAAAAAAAAATTGTCAGATAAACATGACGCAACACATCCAACACACAAAAAATTGACCGCTCCTATTAACAACTATATCGATCGTTCGTCTAACCAACTCTCTGGTAGGGGAGTGTGCAGCGATATAATCTATATAAGCCAGTAACAATCTCCGCACCATGGTAATCATTTTGGTGTAGTGGTTAAGTTACTCGGCTTTGGACTCAAAGGTTCCGGGTTCTGTCCTATAGGATAAAAACGCGCCACTTCAAATATATTAGGAACAGTTGCAGAGAATAATGAAAACGCATAATATCAGCCAACTTTTTGAAACAGTTTAAAATTGTTTTTTTTTTTTTTTATAAATGTTGTCGTATAACATTCATTTATAAACTTCTTTTTCCAACGTTCAGCTGTTTTCGGCCAAGCTTCATGTCTGCATGGAGAAATAATTTGTGCCGACAGACGGCAATGCATAAAACCTTTTTGGCGTTGCGATTCTAGAAAGGACTGCCGAGACGGATCGGATGAAATTGGTTGTGGTGAGTACATGCTTTCTACAATTTTGACAAAAGAGAGATGCATCTTCCATAGAAGATAAACAAAGGCTTCACTCCAAGAATAACAGAGTAGTGATTACTTTATTTCGACGCAATATTGTATTATTTTTAATTAAATGTTTAATAACTTTAATCGGAATTAAAAATCACGCGTTAATTTGAACAAAAACTTAAAATCTCAGAATTGAAAATGAGGATAGAATTCCAAGTTCGTTTTCACCCTTTCAGAACTTTTGCCAAATCTAAAAAATATTTCATTTCTACCTTTGAGCATTTATTTTGTAACATTAAAAATATAATATTCGATCGTGAACGCAGCGAAAGACACAAAAGATGACACATACGCATGAGGGCAGATAAGTAGCGCAGCTTAAAAAAGGAAATACTTTCAAGAATGTGGCAGAAAGGAATCTTTCTGAGACTTCAATGACAAGTTGATTTCATCAAAAACTTTTCCACACACACACATTAGGTCTGTATAAAATAATATTTGTATAGCATTAAACGCGGAATATTTTTTAGTATTAACCTAAAGTTGTGTGCGTATGTTTCGTTAAAATGTGCTACATCTCAGAAAACTACTTCCTAGGCAAAAAATTAAAGCCCTTGAACACAGGAAAATCATTGGGATCAAAGAGTTAGATCCCTGTCCAAACCATGATTCCACTACCTCTGTAACTGTGTCTTTTAAAAGTGCTGGATGGATGGTACCTAGAACATTGAGTCTTCTAGATCAGCAGACACCCTGAATCTCTTTCAGAATGTGATTCTGGAATCGTCTGTGAAGAGCATGGAACCCAAATGCTTTCTGGTTCAGCAAACGTGTGCTTTGCTTATAATAAGCAAACACACAAATTGTTTTTATCCCCATTTCAAATGATAAGGAATTCCAAATGCTCATTCAAATCTTTAGAATTCAGAAACATAAATTCATTAATAGAACAATCTATCCACAAATGGATAACTCCAATTATTTTTACTTGCATTGTACACACTACAAGTAAAAAAAAACAAAACTCTGCGAAGTTTTCTTTAATTTGCTCATGGCGCGCATGACAAATGTTTAGTTGACATCACGTGAGCTATATCTTCAATTATAATTATAAAATATCGTATGCCTAAAATATCACAACTTCCCTTTTAAGAATAGTACAGTTAAAACAATAAATATATTAGAGTCGTTACATAGAGATTAGGCAAAACCCATAATACCAACTTTCTTTCAAACAATTTCAAATTGTTTTTGTGTAAATGTGCGCCTTTATTTCTAAAAATCTGTTTCCTACTTTCATTCAAGGTATATGTTCGTACGAACAATTTCGGTGTAATAGGTATGACCAGTGTATAAATTTGAATTTTGTGTGCAATGGAGAAAAGGATTGCAGTGACGGCTCGGATGAAAGTATTTGCGTTAAGTTACTTCTATACATTGAAAGTGAAATACTACCTGAAGAAATGCTTTATTCAAGAATTGTTACTTTAAACAAACGCTAAATAGTATTATTTTTAATTTAATCTGTTATTTTTTTTAATCAATGAAAAATGTCTAGATAAATTTATTCTTCGTATTGAAGCTGAAAGTTTTATTTCATTTTTAAGGGCCATTGCCTGATGTAAAATATACACTGCTGGCCACCGTAAATGCAACACCCTGAAGAAAGCACGCAAATAACATGAAATTTACAACATGCATTAGCGGAGGTGAGAGGTGCAAATGATTAGAATTTCAGCGCAGACACACATCACGCATGCCTGTGGCACCACCTCAAAGCGCTATTTAAGGCTTAGAGATTTCGACGATTTCAAGTTCGGCAATTGTGTTTTTCTTGTGGTACTTTCAAAAAACGATCAATTATGTCTCGTAGAAAACAGCTATCAGCTTTTGATCAAGTATCCGAGTTCGACAAAGGAAGGATAGTGGCCTACCGAGATTGTGGATTATCTTTCAGGGAAATCGGTAATCGTGTTGGACGAAACCAAACAATTGTAATGCGGATATATGATCGTTGGATGCAGGAGGGTACAAAGAACTGACGTGGTCGATCGCATCCACTTCAGTACACCACTTCACGTGAGGACAGGCAAATTGTGCGCATGGCAGTGACGGATCGAACAGTCACATCACGAACCATAACACAGCACATTGAGTCTGTAACGCATCATTCAGTGTCTACGCGTACCATTCGACGCCGTTTACAGCAGTGTGGTATGTCCGCAAGACGTCCATTTCGTGGTCTACCTTTGACGCATAACCACACACGTCTCCGCCGCCAATGGTGTGATGAAAGAAGGATGTGGGCGGCAGAATGGAATGAAGTTGTCTTTACTGACGAGTCACGCATCCGTCTGCAACACCACGATGGTCGTATTCGAATCTGGAGACACCGGGGAAAGAGGTTGCTGAACAGCTGCGTTATGCACCGCCACACTGATCCTGCACCGGGTATTATGGTATGGGGTGGTATTGGATATCGCTCTTGCACTCCTCTAGTACGCATTGCCTGTACTTTAAACAGCCAGCGCTATATCTCCGAGGTGTTGGAACCAGTTGTCCTTCCTTACCTTCAGGGCTTGGCCACAGCCATATTTCAACAGGATAATGCATGACCATACGTGGCACGCATTGTCCAAAGTTTCTTAATCAATCACCAGATTGAATTGCTTCGCTGGCCGGCTCGCTCTCCGGATCTTTTGCCGATAGAAAACACGTGGTCCATGGTTGCTCAACGATTGACCCAGATTACACCCCCAGCTGCCTCACCCTATCAACTTTGGCAACGTGTGGAAGCTGTTTGGTCTGCTGTACCCCAAGAACACATTCAAAGACTCTTTGAATCAATGCCGAGGCGAGTGGCAGCGGTGATTTCCAACAATGGCGGCTACTCTGGCTACTGATTTTGGTAGGAACCACACTTAACAGATGTATATAAATTTAATCATTTGATACTTGATCAATATGTTATCTACAAAATAAATTTTGTTGTGCTATCTCTTGTCTTTCTTGGTGTTGCATTTACGGTGGCCAGCAATGTATTTTAAAATAATACTATTCGTTATTTTTCCCCGTACTTTTCACACATTAGTGCATCTCGAATATTGTTAACTTTTTGAAGTGAAACTTCTTTGCGGAAGGGAGTGAATGGGAAATTTACCCAGTTTTGCGTAGCAGTGAAAAAGCGAACGGAAGTAGTGAATCCCCTCCATCGTCGCCATGGTTTCCATAGCGAGCGGGAGGAAAATAGAGAGGGGGGGGGTTACCATGTGACGTCATATCCGTGAAAAAGTTGGACGATTGCTAAGGTGGTATGGAGTGGGCATCTTGTATGAAGGACTGAAGGCGCTTAGGTATTGGAGATATTAAGTGAGTGTGCTACTTGTATATTCATTCGTGAATTAGCACACTGCTAAATATTTCTTCACTTTTTTTTTCCGGTATGGAACTCATCCTCTATAACAAAAAGATGAAAAAGAGCTCCTCCCGATCAAAAAGGGCAAGTACAAACATGTTTCTCGATGTGTGAAGATGAGGAATGTGGGTGCCTAAAGCTCCCCGTTTTTTGAATCGTCTATCAATTGCGCTTAACAATAGGCGTTCTAACGTTTACTTCTATCCATCCTGTCGAACTTTTTCATTAACAACAGTTTTCTGCCTTTCTCGCCCTAATTCTGTCGAATTGGACGAATATTGCCCACTTTTGAAATGACAAAATGTTTGTTGAATTTAATCATTTGCATTAGTTTAATGCAATTGAACGTCCTCTCTGAAATGGATGATATATTTCACACTGCCATATATATATATTAATCCTGTTTTTAATTGCCGTTCTATTTTGGCTAAACTATACAACAGGGGTGTTAAAATCTTGACCCAAAAGGAGCATTTTTTCGGCTAGGCCAGTACATTGGCAAGCAATAATATATAATAAAAGATCAAAATTTTTCCCGAAACAGGAAAGATATTTGCAATGGGAAAATTTAAATATGATTCGGCTCATCTAGGGCACAAATGTGACCCAATGCCGAAAACCCTAGGTCAATTGGTTGCTTATTGGCTGAGAAAAAGGTACGACAAAATATGGAACGAAGACGAAGACGAAATTTGTGTCCTAATAGCGCTTTTGTCCCACTACGTGAAAAACGCACTAAAAAGAAACTTTGAAGTTTTCTTTTAGATCCTCATTGTGCAAAAAAAATCTTTAGTTGTCGTCACTTGAGCCATACCTTAAATTAACTAAAATATCGTACACACCTAAAGTAAAACAACTACATCTCCCTTTTAAGGTATAGTACAGAGGATACAGTTAGTATATTAAGAGCCATTGCATATAGTCATGACAAAACCCAAAATACCAATTAACTTTCAAGCAGATTGACATCATATTTGTTTAAATGCAAGAGTTTATATTTCTTAACTTTTGTTTCTAATTTTTCTTCAAGGTCTATGTTTGACCAATCAAATGCGGTGTATTGATGGAAACTTATGCACACATTTAAAAAATGTGTGTAACGGAAAGAAGGATTGCCCAGACGGCTTGGACGAAATTTATTGCAGTAAGTTATTTCCATATCCTAGATGTGATACTCCTAAACAAAAATATCTTACTCTAGAAATGTTACTTAACTTAGACGCTGAGTCAGCGGTTCTGAAAGTGTGCGGCGCGTCCTCGCACAGCAAGTAAAAAAACTCTGACGTTTTCTTAAATATCCTTATGTATGGTGCATGACAAAAGTACAGTGCTACGTGATCTATATCTTTCATTAACTAAAATATCGCTCACTTAAAGTATTACAACAATACAATTCCGGTTTTTTTTTTAAAAAAAATAGTACAGAGGATACAATAATTATATTCAGAGTAATTGTACGGAGTTATAGCAAGACCAATAAAACCTACTAACTTGAAAACAGTTTAAAATTGTTTTTGTATAAATGTACGCATTCATTCCTTAACATCTGTTTCCTACTTTCTTTCAAGATCCATGTTCAACCCGACAATTTCGGTGTGCTGACGAAAAGTACTGCATAAATTCCAGTTGGGTGTGCAACGGAGAGAAGGATTGCCCAGATGGCTCGGACGAAATTTTTTGCGGTGAGTTATTTTTTATATCCTAGATGTGATACTCCTGAACAAATACCCCAGACATGTCACGTCTGCGAGAAGGAAAAATGAACTTTTTTTTGCACCAAATTTAAATGGTTTCCACTTACTTAAATTTAAAGCAAGGGAAATAAAATTTTTACGTTGAATTACTTGTATATATATGTACTTGTTAATGTAAAAAAATTATTTTAAATTACAAATAAATCTGTAAAAACAATTTGTAGTCAACAGCTATTTTTTTATTTTGAAGCATGATCTTACTTTTAGGTATACTTTGCATAAAATTTACTGCATATATAGCTATAAAATTTCACTCAGTTTTTGTAAGCATAACAATCCATAAAATGAATGAATCTATAAATTAAAATATAAATTTATAAAATTAAAAAGATTTTTTTAATTAAGTGAATTAAATTTTCTTTAAATTTTGTTCAGAAATTGTGCTGTATCTGAAATTTCTGAATGCTTATTTGAAAACGAATTTATTCACTTTGTTGAAAATTTGTTAATCTTATATTATGCAAAATATCAGGGCTATAGGTAAAGTAGATTTTGTGGAAAGTGTAGTGGAATCACCAAAAAATGCATTTTGAGAAAATTGCGAATAAAGATATTTTCATCTATGATTTGTAAAATAATATATTTTAATACAATATAAAGTCATACCATTGTTAATTGGATTATTTTTCGTCATTTCTTAGTTTTTAAATTCTAAGTTTAAAATTCTAGATTCATTAAAAGACTTTTTAATTACCCTTTCCTTACTTCATCAATACGTGTTATCAACGATTCAAATCTTCTTCCATTTAAAATACCAAAGTTTTATGTCTATAAGTTTTAGCATTTTTACTTCACTTTGAACATCATCATTACAGGATGTTTCAAAATTCATTACACATATTTTTATTGTTATAAAAAAATGTCTTTTATGAATTTACGAAGTTAATTTGATGTCTAATTTAAATGCAATTCTGTTTTTAAAAATTATAACAAAGAATCTCTGTTTTTGTATTAATGCATATGAATATTTATTTATTTTAATGTAAAACCAAAAGTAATAAACATATAGAGTTGTTCATGAGCATTAAAAGGTTAACAATAAGCAGTTAGGAAAAACGAAATGTCTCTTTTACAAGCTGTGTATTTAATTTAGATTAAACATCAAAATATACTTTGTACTATATCTCCATTTGATTTCTAATTTAAAAACTACACTGAGTACATATAAATACAAAACTATACATAATTAACATTTCAAAAAACAAATTCTTTGTTTCAAGTTTTGTAAATGATTTGTTACAAAACTTTGAAACAAATTTTTCCGTAATTTTTGCATCAAAATGTACAATTTTCAACAAATTTGAATATATAATATAGAAAAATTACATCCTTCGAATAGAAAAATTTGTTTTTTACAATGCATATTAAATACACTATGGCAACGTTTCTCAATCTGTAGGGTGCGACCCATAGGGGGCATGATAACTCTGCGAGGGGGCGGGAGCAAATTGAAAAGTTGAAAACAAATTATTATATTAAAAAGTTTTTATTTTCCGAAAGTAAGGAAACAAAATAAATTCTGACATAATAAAAAATAAAATACACATTTACACTGACATAATGCACTTCTATGTGTAGCAGTACTGTGAGCAATGTATTAATAAGAACAAATTTAATAACTACCAGTACCCCATGGACTTGTCATAAATAAAATTATATACAAAAATTAACACTCATCATGATAATTTTTACGGTTTATAATTAATCCCTTAAGTGCCGTTTAAAAATTACTCGATTCGCTCCCTAATCCAACGTTTTTCTTTTAGGCGCGTGTATGTGATGCTTTAAAAAGGAGTGAGGAGGAAATGAATAAGAGTAATAAAATCCTCTGAAACAAGTAAACTTTTCTCAAGCAAATGTCAATGTCCATTTACTTCATTCCAAAGCCTTCGGAATAATTTTACGGATAGCAATACACAGAAAAGATTGCACTTCAGAAAGACGAATATATACGTCCGGGGCAATGGACACTTTGGATCACCAAGACGTTTATATACGCCAGTGGCAATAAGACGTTTAAGTTGCAATGTAATTTTAGGGTCTAAGTGTAGTAATATTGAATTCAATATATTTTTATTCTTTGGGGAGAGGGCGCAATGAAAATTATGATTGAATATTGGGTCGAAAACATTGAAAGTTCGAGAAGTACAACGGATTTTGAAGAAAGTGTACCTGAATCACAGTTACATCACATTTGTTTACAATTTCAAAATTTAATTTTCAATCGTTCTTTAAATCGAATTCTTATAAATAATGCATCTAAAGAAACTGTAAAGTGCCCTCTATTTTTTAAAAGTAAAATAAAAAAAAAAATTGCAAAATTAAAAACACCTTCACGTCCCAGTTACATTAACTTGGACGCTAAGCCAGCGGTTCTGAAAATGTATGGCGCGTCCCCGCACCCTAAGTAAAAAAAAAAAAACTATGAAGTTTTCTTAAAAAGTGTTCGTTACATGAGCTATATCTTTAATTAATTAAAATGTCGTACATCTAAAGTATTACAATTATACAATTCCGTATTTAAAAAAAAATTTCAGAGGATACAATAATTATAATCAGAGCAGTTGCACAAATTTCTGGCAAAACTAATAACACCTACTAACTTGCAAACAGTTTAAAATTGTTTTTGTATAAATGCACGCATTCATTCCTTAACTTCTGTTTCCTACTTTCATTAAAGATCCATGTTTTGTCCAACAATTTCGGTGTGCTGACGGAAAGCACTGCATAAATTCCAGTTGGGTGTGCAACGGAGAGAAGGATTGCCCAGATGACTCGGACGAAATTTTTTGCGGTGAGTTATTTCTATATCCTAGATGTGATACTCCTGAACAAATACTTTACTCCAGAAATGTTATTTAACTTAGACGCTAAGCCAGTGGTTCTGAAAGTGTGTTGCGCGTCCCCGCACAGCAAGAAACAAAAAGGCTCTGACGTTTTATTAAACATCTTTATGGTGCATGACAAATATAGAGTGTTCGTTGCGTGAACAAAATCTTTAATTAACTATAATATCATACATCTAAAGTATTACAACTATACAATTCCGTTTTTAAAAAAATAGTAAAAAGGATACGATAATTCTACTCAGACCAGTTGCACAGAGTTCTGGCAAAACCAATAATATCTACTAACTTGCAAACAGCTTAAAATTGTTTTTGTATAAATGTATTCATTCATTCCTTAACTTTAGTTTTCTACTTTCATTCAAAATTCATGTTCGATCCGACAATTTCAGTGTGCTGACCGAAGCAACTGCATAAATTCCAGTTGGGTGTGCAATGGAGAAAAGGATTGCCCAGACGGCTTGGAGGAAATTTTTTGCAGTAAGTTATTTCTTTATCCTACATGTGATTCTCCTGACCTTACACCAGAATGTTACTTAAATTAGACGCTATAAGCCAGCGGTTCTGAAAGTGTGTGTTGCGTCCCCGCACATCATGTAGAAAAAACTCTGACGTTTCTTTAAATATCCTTATGGTGCATGACAAGTGTGTAGTATTCATTACGTGAGCTGTATCCCTAATTAATTAAAATATCGTTCACCTAAAGTATTACAACTATACAATTCAGTTTTTTTAAAATATAGTACAGAGGATACAATAATTAGATTCAGAGCAGTTGTACGGAGTTCTGGTAAAACCAATAATACCTACTAAATTGCAAACAGTTTAAAACTGTTTTTGTATAAATGCACGCATTCCTTTCTTAACATTTGTTTCCTACTTTCACTAAAGATCCATGTTCGGTCCGACAATTTCTTTGTGCTGACGGAAAGCATTGCATAAATTCCAGTTGGGTGTGCAATGGAGAGAAGGATTGCTCAGATGGCTCGGACGAAATTTTTTGCAGTAAGTTATTTCTATATTCCTTACTCTTGAAATTTTACTTAACTTAGACGTTAAGCCAATGCTTCTGAAAGTGTGTGGCACGTACCCGCACAGTAAGTAAAAAAGAGTTTTTTCAAAGTCATTCAACGTAATAGTATCACTATGAATTTTTTGAAAATTGTCATTTTTTTCACGATACTTGTCATTTACCAAAATATTTTGGGAATATTAACAAAAGCTCACTTCCGTATATATAGTTACATATAAATTATTTTCACTGAAATTTGAATGAGCTTTCTTTCAGTAGTTGTTTCCAAACAAAAGGTACACGCAGTTTGAAAAACATCATTTTGAGAAAAATGCATTTTAACATGAAATGTCACTCTGTAATGTTCAGGTATGCCTACTTCCCTCTAATCCCCCTTGTCTTCTCTCGGGCCCGGCTAGATGTGTGGGGAGAACTGAATGATCAGTCGACATGATTCACTCAAATTATTTTATGTCGCCAAATATCAAGCAAGCACAATAATTATCCAATTAAGATTGTTGATCAATACTAAGAGCACGAAGGTGAAGCCAATTAACCCGAGGATGATAGTTACAGACCCTTAACTAATTTCTACGATAACTTATAGAAGCTCAATTTCAACTCCGCTGTACACTAACAACTTATTCTCGAATTCCTATTTAAAGAGTGCTCACCATACCTGTACTCTTGTGATGGGGAAGTCCTACTGTTGGGGCCTTGAGCACTAAGACATGACGGGATCAAATCCGGTCCGATTGGTCCTCACAGGGAAATCTTCAATACACACTTTGATCCGCACTGCAATAACTCACGATCCTCCACTCACTAACTCTCAAAACTCGTGTGTACAGAATTTATATAATAAAATTAATTTGCATAATCACGTCTTCTTACATTTGGTGAAAGTTGGTTGAGAAAAATATTTCTCTAAAAGTGTCCCCAAGGTGTTAGTAAGAGTCGCGTATAGATCCGTCAAAATTCCATCACAAAAATTATGAATTACAGCATGTGTTTGTCCCATTTTATTACACATTAGCTAATCCTATATTTATTTTAAAACTTTTTTGTTTCCTGTTTTACTTAAATTGCTCGGAAAATACATACATAGCGTTTTTCAATTTTTGTTTAACGAGATATTTTGTAATATTTACATTAATTTTCTCAAAATCTGAATCAATTTTTGAAGTTTTATATTTGATGTATTACATACATAAAAGGTCACAATAAAACTTCATTAATGCCTTGTAATAATGTATCAATATTTAAAAGTAAGAATTTGGGATGCTTAAGAGACATTTCGAAAGTTTTCATTAAATTTTTGTATATTTACATGCAAACAGTAATTCTAAAAGTATCTGGTCTCAAAAGTTGTTACAAACTGGTCAAATGATTTCTAAAACAGTCAAAATAATACTGTTTTTATGTTTTTAAACATGAACTTCATGAGTTTTTATGTATATAACAAGCTTTACATGCAACGACAAAAAAAAAAAACCCACATATCAGATATCTATGTACCTTTTATGGAGCATTTTTTTGAAAACTAAAGCTTAAAAACTTGTCTGTACAATAAATAAACATTTATATTTATACTGAAGCGAATATCTTTCAAATATACTTTTTAGTTTTTTTTTCAAAACATACTTTTACGCAGCATCACTGCGAATTTTTTAAAAAATAGTCATTTTTTTTGTCATGTTATCTGGTCTATAATCAAATATTTATGGAATATTTTCAAAATCTCACTTCAGTATATATAGTTACATATCAGTAAGGTGTTACATATGAGTTGCAGGTGCAATTATTCTGTAAATTCTGTGAAAAAGTTACAAGTAGTTTTAAAAATAACTTTGCAAGAAAATTGTAATTTTACCATAATATGCGACTTTATCACAAAAATTATAAATTACAACATGTATTTGCTCCATTTTGTTAAAAATTAGCATCCTCTCAATATATTTTCAATAAAATAGGAAACAAAAAAGTCTTAAATTTCTCAGAAAATAATACATAGCATTTTTCAGTTTTTATCTAACGAGATATTTTGTAGATTTACATCAGTTTCCTCAAATTCTGTAACAATCTGGGAAACTCTTAGCTTTGAAACATTACATATATCCAAGTCATCCATGAAGTATCAGAAATATAATATATGAAAATGTATCACTATAGTTTGGTATGAATTTGGGTTACTTTTTGGTTATACTTGATTTTACGACATTTCGAAAGTTTTCATTGGGTTTTTGTAAAGTATTCATTGGGTTTTGTTGTTGCAGACAACTTCTAAGTTTTAAACTTTAAAAGTTATTCTTTACTGGACAAGGTTTCTGAAACAGCCAAAAAAAAACTGTTTTTATGTTTTTAAGCATGAAATTAATGTATTTTTCTGTGTGTAAAAAGCTTCTCGCAAAGGCAACAAACATCACATTTGATGTATCATCTCATACCTTTTTCTCAGAAACTATTAAACATAAAGACTCAAGATTTTGACTGTATATTAATTAGACATTTATATTTATACGGAAGTGAATTTTTTAAAAATATATTAATTAGTTTTTATAAGAAGACAAATTTTAGTTCACCGAGCATTATTATGAATTTATTGAAAATTATCATACCTTTGTTAAATATATATATGCTTTCTATTTAAACGTTTCAAGAATATTTTAAAAATGTCTCACTTAAGTATGCACAATTACATATAAGGAATGTAGAGTATATACATACAGTAAATTTACACAATTTTAAGAATATAAATTTTAGAAAAAAAGTCCTTTTTGGACAAAACCTTACCTTGAAAAAAACAACAACGGGGGCATGAGTTA
>BMAO01012442.1:0-51240 GCA_019973975.1 Trichonephila clavata
ATCTGTAAAACAGTTGAAATGATTAAAGATAAAAAAATTCCTACACTCACTAAGGGGAAAATCAGATGCATAACGAAGCAAAGTTTTTATAAGAATGTAAATACGCATTAAAATAAGATATATCATAAAATAATTGAATCAAATATAAGCTGAAATTAAATATGCAATTATAAAAAAAACGTAGGAATTTAGTAAGAAATTTCTATGTAAAGTTCAAAAAGTATTTTTCATGTTTTTCCTGCGTTCACACAAAATTGAATAAGCGAAATATTTATAAAGCTTTGCAATAAAAATTCCATGTGTAAGAATATTAACAATTGTTAAATACAGTTAGATCATTTTTACAAGTGGTAAAATATAGCAAAATTGCATTTCATATAATACATCATCAATATCTTTTTATAATCCTAAGAAAACTTTCTTATTAATATATAAAAATTATTTAACGTATGTTCAAATTTTGAAACGCTAGCAAGTAGTAAATCATTTGAAAATGTTTCGGATGGTACCAAGTAATGAGATACGCAGCAATATTTATTATAAGTTCTAAAAACATGTCTACTTTGCTAGAAGGGTTAGCTATCCAAAATACTAAATATTATGAAGTACAGACAATTGTGCACAGGAAAATCAAACATATACAATAATAAAAATTTTCATGAAACTAGTTTAGCTGTTAATATTTTTGTTTTTTAATCTTTTTTTTTTTAAAAAAAATTACGTATATTTCCGGAATACGGTGAAAATTGTTTAACACGAACTGATTATTTTGGAAATGAAATATTTTTTCGTGTTAAAGGATATAGTAAAAAACAAACATATTTCACCAAAATTAAGTTTTATTAGAGTACATTTTATTTATATAGATCTAAATATTCATGTATCTAATAAAAATCAATGAAACAAAAACATTCATAAGAACTTAATGAAATTTATTGCAAAATTTTAAATTTTTTGAAAAACAAAACATTTATTGAGTTTTGGGAAAATAATCTGATGAAAAAAATTTACTAGTTAACAATGGCGTTACGTAGAATATTAGGGCCTCCATGCAAAATCAGATTTTGGGCCCCAAGCCATACTCTTACAAAGAATTGCAAAACAAACGTAACACACTGGGTTCCTCCCACCCCCACACACACACGTTGCGGGAGCGTACATTACGCCACTGATATCAACATCGTTTTGCTTAGAAAGTCTAGCAAATCTTTCAATTTTGAATTTCTTTGGTAATCTTTCTTCACGAGATACAAATACTAATAGGCCCAGACCTAGTTAGAGTCTGATAAATTAAGGCCTTTTTGCAGAAGTGGATTAAGCGGCTGGATGGCCGCCAGGGCTCTAAACTTGAGCAATTCTTACCACAAGATTTGTACAATTTATACGCACAGAAGGCTTCACACACAGCACATATATACATCTTTATATTTAGTACAGTAAGCAGGGATGTCTTTAGACTTCTTGGGGCCCTGGCCCTTTCGCAAAAAGTAGACCTGAGCCTCTGCACAAATGTAGGCCCAACTATGACGCATAAAAGTAACAGTGCGTAGCATACGTTGTCAAATATTCGTACAAATCCCAAACAAATAAATGTGTATGACTTACAATTGCACAAATCGACTAGG
Organism: Trichonephila clavata; assembly: GCA_019973975.1. NCBI lineage: Eukaryota > Metazoa > Arthropoda > Arachnida > Araneae > Nephilidae > Trichonephila > Trichonephila clavata. The sequence continues at coordinate 1,626 of BMAO01012442.1, forward strand.
CCTATATAAGCACGACGGTCATCACATGTAGCCAGTTGACATATTATCGAAATTCCAAGTTTTAATTTCCAATTTTTTTAAAGTTAAGGTTTATCTTGAGCAATTGAGTTTTTATATAGCTATACATTTTATTACGAGATTTTAAGTTTAACGAACCTTTTCACTATTTTAGTTTATTACTCTTGAATTCATGGGCCTCAAACCTTTTACCGCCAGGGTCCTCCAACTAACTTAATCCGTCTCTGTCTTTGTATTGGAATCAGATCTCGAACGCCACTTATATAAATGTCGAAGTCTCAGTGTTATTTAAAAAAATTATTTCAGGATATTACTGGAATCTGTCATTAAATGTAATTTTCTAATATATAAAAGAAAGTTTTTTTTAAAAAAAATTAAAATGAAATGAATTTAAGGCATTAGATAATTCAGTATTATAAAAAGGTTTTTTTTTCGATTGGAAAACACCATAAATTGTATTAAAATGATTTCATCCTATATATGAATTTCACAAACTCCCCAGTTATTTCATTTCATACCTGTTTCAATAAAATTCATCAGGTTTAGAAAGTTTTATTGCAATTTTTATATTCATTTGCTTGCATTAGAATTTATATTTGGGTTATGGTCAGGCTAAAAAAAAAATGGGCTTTTCAAATGTGCTATGGTTTCGAATCTTGATTTCATTCACGACCCTTTGTTTTGAATATCGTAGTATGCTTCATATTAAACGAAATTGATCCTTGCAATCCTTAGACGGCGTAATATGGATGGGAGAAACGAGATACGTGTAACATATTTGTCACTAGCATTTCAGAAATTCGAGGTACTGCGTCGCCTATCCAAATTAAAATTTTCAGTTGTTTGTGATTCCAAACCATTTATTTATAGTACTAATATTACCTTTAATGAATATGTTATGTGTATTGAAATCAGTAATTCAAGGAAGAAAATTTTGAGAGAAAATCCCTTAAATAGTATAAATACTTTACTGTAATAAACTAAAATTTTCTGACTTACAAATTTATGCAGCATATAATACGAAAGTCATTTTCATTTACATTATTAGGAATAAATGTATGCATTCCATATGATATTGTCAACCACGTTGAAATATTTAGTGAAAACATGCACAGATTATCCAGAATATAAACGTTTTTGACGAATGTTAACATTTTGACTTGAAAATAATAAATTAACTTCAATTTTTTTAATTAATGGTCGTTACAGTAAACGTCATCCTATTGATGCGAGCTGCTAATTTATTTTTCACTACTTTTCACAAAACATCAAATTTAATCAGTTAATTCCATTTATTTAATACTTAAATCCGTCAAAATATATTTTATATATATATTTTTTTAAAAAAATGTTAGTAGTACTCAGTGGCTTAAAGTATACCTCCGCAGGGAGGCCCAGGATTCAAGGGGCCCCATATAGACTGACTGATGTCGAATAAGTAATCCTTTGTAAGATCCGGCTTGGGGCTCAAAACCAGACTTTATAGAGGGTCCCTAATATTTTCCGTGAGACAATTGGTGGTACTTAAAAAACTTTATAGATGACCGCCCTTCCTTTGTAAGCCCATTACAACCAAATTTATAAAATCTGAGAAGTCCTAAGTTTTCGTATGTATTCTAAGGGAAAAAATTATAGTGCTCATCTTAAAAAAATCGCATCTATATTTATATACGAAATGTTCACTTAAACTTTTTGCTAGATATAATTTAACAGAAATGTGTTTATAAATTTTGTATAACATATTTTTTACGGTTCAGTTTTATTAATTAAAATGTTTGAATTTTACTATTGCAAAGTATTTTATGCGTGCTTCAGCATTGATTTTTAAGAACTTTTATGTAAGATTTTGCATCTTTAATTTCTAAATAAATCATAAAATTTGTACTTTTAAAATCTTTTAATTACATGTTTCGAAAATAAGATATAAATATTTGTCATGCATAACACTGTTTGGAGCTTCTTGATTTTACAAATTTCTGTGTGCATGTGAGTATTTGGTACATATGATGTGATTGTATTGCGATTCACGATTACTTGTAACAAAATGAAGGGTAAATTTTTGAAGCTAATTTTTGAAAATGCATATGAAGTTTTATTTTTCACTTTTTTTTCCTGTAAAGTACAAACTTTAAAGCATCAAAGAAAATTTTGTTATGTAATTATTCAATTTTTTTCAATAGCAAAAAGTATGGACACAAAAAGAATAAAAACTGATTGGCTTTCTTCCTTTTTCACTAGATAACTTTTGAAGGATGTACATTATAGTTCTACATTCTTTTATAAAATTAAAAACGGAAGAATGCTTGTGTATTCTGAAAAAAAACCTAAAATTTTAAATTTATCTGCTATTTAAGTATTTCTTAAAATTAAAAACAAATTTAAACAATTCAGAGAGAAAATCCTTCCTTTCCTTGTTATTGTTACTAATGCCACCTGTCTGACGTAGTCAGATCGAGGCCCACGATATTCATCATGGCATTGGGCTAGACTGTACGCCTGTCGTTAGCCGTAGCTTTGAGTACCATGTAGGTGACAGTACGATTTGGCTCGGTTCCACCCCAATTTTGAGAGAGAACACCTTGGGAGTGGTCAGGGGCCTCTCTTTCCTTTCCTTTGTGTATATGATGTTGCGAATTTACTTATTGAAAATTTATGTTATTTTTCAATTTTTTTCATTTTTCCAAGTGTTACTTGAAAATAAGCTTCAGGTTCCATGAAAAATGCGTCTTAAACTTACACAGGAAGCTATTTCTTCTTGGTAATTTTTTTTAATAACAGTATTATTCATAATAAGCTATTTTCCTCTTCGAGTATTTCGCCACAACTCGTATCTGTAATAAATAGATTAATGTAATTTTGTCCCACTCCCACTTTTGCAGGGGTGTTTTTTAAAAATAATTATAATATTGTATCATTTTCATGCTTATTTTTTGTATCGTTTCCTGGTCTATCCCGTGTTAAATCGAACCTGGGTAATCTCACTAAAGTTTACTCAGGAAAACTCATACACATACCTGTAAGTTGTATGTGGCTTTACTTTCCTCTGTTCTGCGTGAGTGAATATTAACGTCGCACTGTTCAGACGAGGGCTTTTGGAGACGAACCTCGTAATTTTGAACCATGGTCAAGTGACGAGGACGACGCCAGAGCTGGCATCACCTCTCCTAACTACCACACCAACGGGAGGATTTTTGAGCTCTCAACAGATTTGACGTGCATTGCGCCCCTACACGGCGGGTCTTCAGTGGTACTGGGCTCGAACTCATGACATACCAGCCACTAGTCTGTTACCTTGTCCACTAGGCTAACACGACAACTTCCTATATTCTGCAGATCATGATAAAGGGCTGATGTTAAAATAGCTTTGTATATTTAAATTACTAATATATTTTTACTTGATAAAGTCCAATCAAAATAGGACCCTCGGTGTTTTTTTTTTGTTTGTTGTTGTTGCCCAAGGCGTTTGGTTACCTAGCTACGCCCCTGTTATATAACTCTATATTAAATAAAAAATATTAATAGTGTATTTCCAATCTGAACAGTCTGGAGAGTAAAATGTCAAATCAGGTGTCCTCCTCCTGAATTCATCATGATTTAAAATTACGAAGTTCGTCTCCTCTATACCCCTCACGTTGTTTCGAAGTACGATATTAACAAAACAAAAGAGAGAGAGAGAGACCAGCCAACGAAATTCAATCAGAAATTAACGAAAAATCTATTTGTTAACTTTTTTTATAATATTAGTTTTTGTTCAAATCTATATTTTTTATTGCAGAGAGCGTAATTACTGTTGGATATTGATTAGGTTTGCTTTAAAACGTTTCTAGCCTTCTGTAATAATTTTTAAAAATATTTTTCAAAAATTGATTTTTACAATGTATAAAAGTACTTTCGCTCCTTACGAGTTTTTAAAAAATTTATATTTTTTGGGGGGAAGGGGAAGTAATTTTTTTAAAAACAATGAGTTTAATTAATGATTTTAAAACATTCATTTTTTAAGAAAGCAACTTAAAAAAGAACCAGCAAAAAAGTAAACGAAAAAATTCATATTTTTTAAATGTAAAATATATATATGTACTACTTCTGTCATTTTGCTTTTTGACCTTTTAGCTCGCTATAATCTTACATGAAGTTTTTTCACACACCGTCGAATAGTTATAAAAATAGACTTCTAATAGAAGCATGACTTCGATATAATTTCTTATATTTTTCACATACAATAATATTTTCATTAAATTTCTCACAAATAAATTGCGCGGAAAAACTTAATAAAAGTGTAATAATGATAATATTTGATGTACAGCATAGAGAGATGCATAATAGCAGTTATTTTTCAGTATTGATTCAAATGTCTATTTTAATGTTATTAATACTTTACAAAAATTCAAAAAAAAAATTATTAATCCGTTTACATTAAGAATATATTTTGCGTTGTAATATAATTCAAATATTCGTTCTAATCAAGATATGGAGTTAAAAATATCTAGCCAAAAAGAATAAATCAGGGGAAAAGAAATGAGAAGAATGGTTCCCACGTTTTTTTAACAAGCTAATTAAGGCGCGTTTGTGTTCGAGTGTCGGTGTCGTAAAATAGCCCCGTCCCCCAATGTGAATCATGAGATGAATGAGAAGTTTCAAAGGAGTGGTCCTTAGATTCCTTCCCTTTTCCTGATCTAGGAGGATCCAATTATCATATTATAGAACCACACTTTCGTCTCTTTCATAGCAATCCTCCAAATAAAATATCAGAAAAGTTAATTTGAATAGAGACATGATAGAAAAATCAAAAGTATGAAAAAGCATTCACTTTGAAATAAATGTAAATAGTGAAAGAGAAAAAAAAAGAACGACAAATTAAATTTACATTCAACCATTATTTTGATTAATTTTTTTTTAATAGAAAGGACTGAGAATTATTGGAGTAATCCAATATCATCCATTTTCAGTTTTCATGTCCTTAATTTAAAGTTACTGAGTTACACACAGCAATGATTTTGCCCCTTTCTTCTAGTAAACTAAGGAAGTGATTTTCCCTTTTGTGAGCATAATTTGTCCAGGCACAGAATGTTCAATAATACATTAAATTTGAAATAGTATATGGCTGTGGAAATTATCTAAAATCTGAACTTTAAAATAACTTCAGCAATAAGTTTTAAAATTCTAATTAATCCTGAATTGTACCCAATTTATTAAAATGCTTTTAAAATTTCAGAAATATAATCCCTGAGTTAGAGTTGTGGAAAGACAGTAGTGTTTTAAAAAAGAAATTTAAAAACTGCATTCACATATTTGTTTAAATAAAATAAAAGAAACTGAATACACAAAGAAGTATAACATTTCAGTCAACACTGAAATTCTAAAAATCACAGCTTCCTGTTGTGAATGTGTGGTGGTGTGGAATTTAGGAGAATGAAATGTTATTTGATTAAATCCTCCACATAAAAAATATACAAAGATAGTGTGTCAAGTTATTGAGATTTTATACATATATTGATAGAAATTTTATACATATGAAACAATTTTTAAAAAAATTACTTAACACACACACAACAGTAAATTATAACATCAAATACATCCTCACTAAATTATATATATATTGACATAAAAATAGTTAAGAGGAATATATAGTGAGCAAATATTATTCCTTCCTATCAAAAATGCCATTTCAAAATGAATAGCTGCTTCAATATATTAAGATGACAAAGATTTTGAAGTTCAAAATGTGTGTGTAATATATATATAGATTTTTTTTTACAAATAAATTATTTTATTATAGTTATACTGTGGTGAGGTAGTATGTTGGTCAAGAAATATTTATACCAAAATAAACAATTTTTGTTTTATTTTTTAATAACGATATGTTTTTAATACTTATATAAAGAACAAATTAAAATTCAGTATTCATTTTTTAAAAAAATAATAAATCTGCAACCCTTCTAAATTATTTTGAAGTACCTTCATAATATAAAAAGTATGAATATTTTTCAGAGCATCTTTTTCTATTATGATCTTATTTAAGTCAGGGCAGTTTTGTTACAAAAGCTGCTGAATTGTTCATGGTGCTAAATACTGGCTAAGTTGCAGCCTTAGTGCCAGGAAGAAAAAATGGGGAACTCTGACAGTTTTAAAAATTTGAACAATTATAACTTCAGGTTCTTATTAAAATATGCAGTTATATTTCCATCTACCTCTGAAATTGGCACATCCTATTGGACTAAGTGAAGGCATTTCTGGACAGTGTAGCATTGATAATTAAAAAAATATATGCTATAAATTTGGGACTAAAACCGAGTAGTGAAAAATTGAAGCAAGCACTGAACATTCGGAACAGTAACGGGAAATTTGGGATAATGTACAATCAAGTTCAAAGGAAATTATTAAAGGAATTAAACACGAGAAAGAAAAAATGTATTAATCCTTCTTTTTAACAACCCCCAGATTAAAAAAAAAAAAAAAGGTGGAAGAAAAACTTATACATTTTTCTTCATTAAAGTAAAATTTTCAGGAAAAATCAATCTCATTTTTTAAAACAAATATTTAATTTGTATATCTCAATACATCAAATTCAAATTTTTATTTCAAGAAACTATAATTCAATGAAAGAAAACAGCCACTGTCATATAATAATAATAATATATTCTTATTATTAGAAATCTTATTTTTTTAAAAAAAGAATTCTGTAAGAATTTTTTTTTTTTTTTCAAAACCTATATCAAAACCTTGCTTTTACTGGAATATGTGTTCCAAGCAAAATATACATTAAGGTATTTTGAAAATTTATCATTATTTTCCTGCCAGTAATAATTAATTTTGAAGTACTGAAAACTTATTTTAAAATTATCTCTACTCAATATAGCTAAAAAAAAATAAATAATAATACTGTTTCATGAAATTTACTTTAAAATTTTTTTTTAAAAAAAGTACATCAATACTACTGATGATTGAAATGATTATAATACTATGCTTTTTAATAATTTTTAAAAAAATTTTCAGTTTTATACTACAGAATTTTAAGTTTAATCACACGTTTTAAGCATAGCTGAAATGTGAATCTTATTGTGAACAATGGTTATAATGAATTTTCAGTTAAAGTAAGAACAGAACTGAAAAATAAGTTATAACCTTTATATATTAGCTAAATCACAATATAAACATAATTTTGGACTGTTTTTTAACTGAAAAATTATATGGAATTCAAGTCAATTTTTGTTTAGCATAAGCTGAAAATAATTTTAAATCTAAACAGTATTTAAAAGGCAATGCATCTAATTCCTACCATTTTATAACAGTCAATATGATATAGATAAATATAAAACACAATTTTCTTTCTTTATGAATAATATACATATATAATTATTATATTATATATCAATATTTTTCTAGTTATGTTTCTTAGAATCTGTTTTCTATTATTTAGCTTTGTGGGTAGTATAATTTTGTCTTATTATTGTTTTTCATTTTATTATACTATATCTATACATAAGAATATTGCTCTAAATGAAAATATGATTTAATTTCAGCTGCAAAAGTTAAAAGGATTTTGTAACAATAATCCTCAAGTGTCTGTTTAGAAAAAATTTGCTAAAAATGATTCAAATGTTATAAGGATTAATAAAAATTTACTAAAAATTGCAAATAATCAAAAATATATCAATAAACTAAAATATTTTACTCTTCTATTTTAAGTCTACAATACAGTTACAGTTCTACATTTGTTTTTCCAGTTTCACTTAATATTTTTAAAAATTTAATCTTAATTCTTATTTTATAAACATACCATATTTCTAATGTGTGTGAACTTGTATACAACAAATAAACAATGAAAACATATTTATATCTTAAAATTCAAACGAAAATTGAAAAAACATTGAAATTGTTCAGTAGTAAAGTTATAGACAATAAACGCACAATATTTATAATAGGTTATTAGATGCACACATACTGAAACACACACTCAACACAGCATATCCAAAAAATACAATACATTGCACTTTTTTTTTTCTAATTATGTTGAAAGTAGCCAATAATTAATATAGAGCCAAATATAGGAACCCCAAAACAGTGTATTTGAATTCCAAGGCTGTAAAAAGTAGGAATAAGTTCTGCCAACGAAATTGCGCATTACACGTCCGGCCTTGTTTGTTCCTTTTATCTATCAGACTTCAGCCACATTTGAATGATACTCGCGCTGCTGCGTTTTTGGCGTATTCTGAAGCTTGAAAAAGCCCCTGTTTCTGAAGACATCCCGTAATTTTCTTTAAAAATTTCTGAACAGTCTTGAATTTAAGACTTTCATAAATTTATTCTATGCTGGATTTTTCATATTTATCAAACATACTTGTCTACATAAATGACAAAGTGATTTTAATTTTATTTGTAATGGGAATTAATTTAAAGAGTAGATGGTTGTCTGATATTTAAAAGTTATTTCCCTGTTGCTATCGTTTTGAAGTTGCACCTAAGCTTCATGTGTTGGTGAAAGAAATAATAAACAGTGTTTGGCATCACTTGTCGATACTATCAAAACAAAACAAATATGGCACCGACCATTGTATTTTCTTCGTCTGTAATCAAGAGAAATTTATTTTATCTGTATCAACAGCTTGCTGCGGCTCTGAACAACAGTAGTGTTGTGGTGAAATTTATATGTCTGATCAATATTGTTTTTTACTTCCTTTCATTCAGTGAAACTGCTATTAGGATAATATGTGTAACACCCGGATTTATAATTCCTCCCAATTTCTGGGTGTGGACAGCATTTACTCATTGTTATTTAGAAACTAGAATATGGTTGTTATTAGTTGACATTATAACTGTAGGATTATGTGGGAAACTTTTAGAGCCACTTTGGGGAGCAATGGAGATGTTGACATTTTTTGCACTTGTGAATACTTCTGTGGCATTTTTGTCAGTTATGTGTTACATAGTTATATTCACCATCACATCTGATCCACGATATTTGTTTTCTGTGCAAATCCATGGTTTAGCAGGGTATTGTGCGGCTGTATCTGTTGCTGTTAAGCAGATAATGCCTGATCATGTTTTGCTTTCTCTACCCTGTGGCAAGTTAAGGAACAGAAATGTACCACTTATTGTTCTCGTTTTGAGTCTTATTTTATGGCCTTTAGGAGTTATTAAGGGAACTTATCCTGTCATGTTTTCCTCCGGTTTACTGTCTTCATGGGTTTACTTGAGGTTTTATCAGCATCACAGTAATGGAACTGCTGGTGATATGGCTGATGGCTTTACTTTTGCCAGGTGAGTGTCAGTAATTAAGAAATAACTTAGCTGATATTGTTATTGCATTTTTATATATATATATATTTATACTGTAGTTTTTTTCTAGGCTTTTTGAATAATTGTGCTGTATTAAAGACCAATTTTAAAGGTACTTTGTCACATACCTCAGATAAAACTTTACAGAAAATAAAATGAAAGTAATATATATTCTTCCTCTTTAATACTCAAATTGCATTTAGAGTGAAAGGTAGTCAATAGCAATAAACTATCTTTGACCATTTTGTGATTAAAAAAATTCAAAATAAGAGCTTGAGTAAAAATTAAATAGAGATAAAATTGTAAGCACATAATTAAATTGATATAAATAAAGTGTAAATCCAAATGTTATGGTTGTTGTTACTAATACCACCTGTCTGATGTAGTCAAATTAAGGCCCACGAAATTTAATGCTATGAAGGGTTAGTTGTACGCCTGTTGTTAGCTGTAGCTTTAAGCACTATACAGATGATAGTACATTTTGGTTTGTTTCCACCCCAATTTTGAGAGAGAACTCCCTGGGGGCGGTCAGGGACCCACCTCTCTTCCCCTTCCATCAACCTCACTAGAGGACTTGTGGCTCGACGGCTATATAGAGTACACCCATGCTGCAAAGGCTCTGTACATTTACAAACATCTGTGTCTTCTCTGGGATTCAAATCCAGGCCCAGAGGCACAGCAGTCTGTGTCACTAACTACTATACCAGAGGGGTGACATAAATATAAATAAATTATAGTTTTAAAAGAACTAAACTCTTTTATAGTTAATCAAACTAAGTTATAACTTCATCTTTTAGTCGCTAAATCTGGAATTGGGATCTGAAATTAGTTGCTAGATGTGATATGGGATCTGAAAATGGGATATGGTTAATCCTGATAAGGATAATGGAATAAAATTATGGAATTATTGTATTGTCATCGGTCCTGGACAAAATTTTGAATTAATCTTAACTTTTAAAGTGGGTTAAAATTGAGTTCAAAGATTTTGTTACATGCAAGTGAAGCTTATGAAAGGGTGTTAATAAGTAGATATTAAGAAAGAAATCTTAATCCCAAAATTCTATCTGCAATAAAGTTTTGTCAATAAAGGAAGTCATTTTAAAAAGCTCTATATAAAAAAGGAAATTTTTATATTAAAGTTCTGTCAAAAAAAGGAAATGCACAAAACTTTTTTTTTTTACACTGTAGGGGAAAAAATCATTTAAAAAAATACATGCAACATATGGTAAATTTGGAGATATGTTCCACAACTTAAAAAAAATGTGTGGGATGAAAATATTCTAAATATTTTTCCATAAAACCTTGCAGAAAAAGTAATAATGAAATCCATGTTAAATATTTATAAAATAATAACATTAACAATAAAAACATTAAAATTAGTATACTGTGAAAGTTCTCTCTATAAGTATGTAGAACATATTGCAATAGTTTAAATTGAAATTAGGAATAAAACTACTAACTAACAACTTTTCATCGCTACTTGATAACAAGCATGCATGTTTATTACAAAGTGGATCAAAAATGCTATCATCATCTAGTTATCATGCCATCAGGTTTGATTCAAATGAAGAGTTTTGTTCGTTATAAACGTTTCTGTTGATTTTTTTGTTGTTATAGAGTCTGTTATTAGCTGCTGTTCTTTTGATTTCTCTAGTTGCTTTTATAATTCTTGATAACCTGCTACATAAAACTTAAGATAAGGTTGAAGTTTTAATGCACATTCTATGTCATGATCATGAGTAAGAAAATGTTTTTCCATACTTGTAGCAAATTTCAAGCCCTCGTGAAATAAATCAGCTATATTTGAGTATTCCTTGAACTCCAGATGTAACAAGCCATGAAGTTGACCAAGTCACTTACACATGTGTGGGCATAAACCGATCCTCTTCTGATTACACTGTCAACATTAAAATTTTAAGAAATTGAGGAATTCAGGCTAGAACAAAAAAATTATGTAAAAAAGGTGTATGTAATTTATGTAAAAAGTATATTGGTAAACCATGTTTTTTCAAATCGTGTATAAAAAAGAGTTGGGTGTACTTATACTTAAATTCTACCTTTATAAATTTTAACATTATCTGTGTGTGTTGAAAGAATTTTAGAATACTTAAAAAGTGAGGCATATTTTATGAAATCCTTTACCGGTGTATTTCCCTTAATGGTTTTGAATAGTATTTTAATTTTTCTGAAGGTGGATAAATCTTTTTAATAATAACTTTGACAAAAATGCAAAACAGCTTGTTCATATTACAGGTTTTATACATGTGAACTCTTTAAGGTAAGAAATCTATTCTCATATGAATAGTTGACCATCTTATTCTCATGTATTAATTATCATTAAAATTTCTGGTTATAAGGACCATGGAATTGGTGACTTTTCTGAATAGTCACCAACATGAAAATTGGCAATGTTATCTGATATGTTAAATTCATTTCAAACACAATAATGAATATATAAATTATAATAGGGTGTAGGGGTTTAATGTTACCTATTTGTATTATTAGCAACCAGTTTGAGCTGGAATTTAGCATATTTTTTATATGCTATCATGTTCAGTTTCATAATTTCTGTTATCAATAACTTTACAGAGTATAACAGAAAGAAAGAAAAAATCTCTACTTTCAGATTAACTGCTTAGATTGATGCTTAAAATTAACTCCATGTACTATATATTAATATAGTTGGTGATGGTAATTTAAATATTAATAATATATACCTAATTTATATTAATATTTAAAAAAAACAATGCTACCTATTTATGTTATCAACCAGTACAAACCAAAAATTGGCATGTTTTCTATGTGCTTGATTTCATGGTACCCTAAGAACAAATAAATATCAAAACTTGTGTAATTCTATTACAAATGACAGATATATGTAAATTAATAAAATGTTAACAACTTATAGATAAACATATCTTGTATTATATTCATTTTTTTAAAAAAAGTTAAATTCCTGTACATTTTTTTAAAGCTTAACCAGGCTTGAGTGTAGTATGGGGGGGGGGCTTTCAATTTGGCGATTTTTATATAGATATCATTGTGAGATAACAAATTCATTCTGGCTTTCGGACATCTATTGCTAAGTGAAGTAGCTTGGTGATCGATTTTGGTTGCCAAAAAAAAATTGACATCGCCAAGGGCCTTCCTATACTATACTTTAACCGCTAAAACAATATCAGCAAACATCCCCCTCATTAATAAGAAAATTCATTAAACTATATAAATTCTTACAAGATTTTCATTCATGAAAAACGTTATAAATATTTGTTTAAATTTTCTTAATTTAGAATAAATATACTGAAAATATATATTTTTTACATTGATATCACGTTATATTAACTTAACACTGGATAGGAAGTACTTATTTCATAAATGGTCAATAAGAGTACTACAGAGCAGTGGCATAACAAAGAATACTATGGCCCCCCTGCAAAATCAGGTTTTAAGCGCCTTAGAACGCCTCCCCCCCCCCTGCTATGCGGGGATGTACGTTACGCCACTGCTTCAGAGTATAACCTTTTATTTTGTATGAAATATAACTTTATATCACATTTTTTTTCTATAATGTGTAATACTGAACTGTTATGTTATATTTAAAATTACATGTTCTTTCTTTTACACTTATATGAATTCGTTTTCTTTTATTCTAGCTAAATTTTTTTCATTAACCATTCCAAGTCTTTTAATAACATAAAAATACAAACTGGGACTGTTGACATTTCAGCATTAAATTGGCAAATTTTAAAGGTTTTAAATAAAACACTGAAAAGGTTTTAAACAAATACTTTACATATTTTTAAGAAATTCCAGTTACAAAGATCCTATCAGCCTTGAATATTTTAAGAACAGGAAATAGCATCATATCAAAATAGCTTTCATATAAATATTAATTTTGGATTATTTTAACTTCAGTATCATGTAATATATAGGTATAACATATTAAATATCTTAAATTTCATCATTGTAATACTTTAAAATACAACCAAGGCATAAATTATTAACTAACATAAATTTTGATAAAAATAAATGTAATTTATTTTATAAATGTGCTTTACTATTATCCAAAAATTTGAGTTTAGATTGAAAAAAATTGAGACAGCTCTCACTTTCACTGCTGTGAACCAGGTATCTAGAAATACTCTCAGCTGGTTTATTTTAGGTTCCCCCCATCATCTTTTGTGTTATTGTGAATTCATTAGGTTTAATTAATCTTTTTCTCATTTGTTTGTATTATTTGAATAATAAAAAAATAAAGAGTTTAATGTCTTTTAAAAAGTGTAATTATTTTTTAATAATTATTCATATTCTTATGTTTTTAATTTAAATGTTAATTTAATCTTAGTAACATATTTTCAGTACAATCTCATTGTTTCTGAGTAAAAGCATTCTTTATCTGCACTTGCTCCTTAAAAATTCTAATTTTTGATGTTTTATAATTTGATGAATTTAAATTTAAATTTCCTCAGTTTTCTGTCTCTTTGAGAAAACTGTGTGTATGATTATTAAACTGTGTGAAATTTTATGTGTATGATTATCAATTAAAATAGTTTTCTATTTTAATGTAAAAGGGTAGACAGCCTGATTGGAATGTAGTTTTAAAATATATGTATATTATAATAATTAAACCCATCAAATTTCATAATCTGTTAAGAGAATTGAAATAGCTTAAATTTATCCTTTTTAAAAGTGCATGCAATTTTTAAAAAAATAAAAAAAAAGCTAATGTAATTATACCATGTTATCCTCTTTTGAAAATTTAAACACTAATTTGCATTATACATTCATGCTAAGAAGAGATACATCTCATGATAAAATGAACAAAATATTTTGGGTAAATGAATTTCTTAAAGTAATGTGATTGTTTAGATAGTATAACTGCAGTGCTGAAAGTTTGCTTTGCATAATTATTTAATGCAAAATGTTCTTTTAATGAAACTTATATGTAAAGGTATGTGAGCAGTTATTTTTTTTAATGTGATAGCTTTTTCTTTCTAATAGTTTATCAATGTGTGTAAGTTATGTAAGTTATTGTTTTTTAAGCTTTATTTCAAAATTTAAGGTAAGGATGTCTGATTATTTAAACCAGGTTCATTCTAGGTCTAAGAAAGTACAGGTATTTTATAAAAATGGGGAAAAAGCCGTTGTTTTATTCAGTAAGAAATGAAATTCAGGGGATGAGGTCCTGTAAATTTCAGGAAGGGGATGAAATAAGATGTTTCAATCTTTCTTCATATGAATTAAATTTATTGTATGATGTGGAAGTTTTGGGGAGTAAGATTCAGAGAATTCAAATGGAGTAAGTGGAGTTATTGGGGAGTAAGATGTCAGAGAATTCATGGTGGGTAGGCCTTGGCCATGGGCTGTTGTGCCACTGATTTTAGTTTAGTTTAATTATTGTAAGATGAAAAGAAAAGAAGAAAAAAAAACAGTTTTCAGAAACTTTTTTTTTTTTTTTTACATTAGAAATAAGAAAAATTAATATCAAGGATTAATGCATAAATGAAACCAAAGGCATAAAGTAATTTAAGATCTAAAGAGAGGGACAGGCAGTCAGGAGCCACACACATTCCTTTTTAATACTTGCCTAGAATGAACATTTATAAAATCGAATGTATTTTAAAGTGTTATGAATATATCATGGTTTTATTTATATAATATAAATATATTTGTCCTCTGATTATTAGCAATTAGTTTTCATTTTCTAAGAACCAACTGCTCTCTAACAGATAAGTCATTTTTAAAATTAATATAATTAATTGATCTGGTTGTGTGTGTGTATTTAAAATAAAGATCATATATTCTAAGCAAAAATATTATTGTTGTATTTACTTAAAATATGCAATACAGATTGATGCTCTAGTTTTGGTACTGCTAGTGTACACATGCATTTGTTACAGTGTTTATAATTTGAGCAGGACTTTTGTGTTAATTATTGCACCATGATTAAAATATATTACAAATGAAAAAAATTTACATCCATTTCAAAAGGTGAAAATATTAAACATCTTTTTTCCTTCACTCTGTTGGTATATTTTTTATTTCTCCAAACTTGTTCTACCGTTGCTAAGGCAACTGATTAAATCCATCATCTGATCTTTTCATTGCCAGATACTACAAGATGTAAGACTACTAACCTGAACTTAAAAATATAGGGATAAATTATTTCTCTGACAAATACCACTAAATATACTACTCCCAACTAAGTTCTGTGGCCGTGGTAGCCAAGTGGTCTAGGCATTGGATCATAGCTAGCGTGTCATGAGTTCGATCCCAGTATCACTGAAGACCCACCGTGTAAGGGAGCGATGCATGTTAAATTGTTCAAGAGCTCAAATGTCCTCCCGTTGGTGTGGTGTGGTAGTTAGGAGAGGGGGGTGCCAGCTCTAGTGTCATCAGCGTCACTTGACCATGGTTCAAAATTACACAGACCATCGCCAAAAGCCCTCGTGTAGCTGAACAGTGCGACGTTAATATTCACTCACTCACCCAACTAAGTTCTTGTTAAAAGAGGAATAACATACCCAAGTTCATCTGCCTTCCTTCATCCATCAACACCTGTTACTACAGAGTATCCCCCCAGTGACAAAGGATATGCTAGACATGTGTATAATATGGAAACTCAAGCTCATCTGCCTGACTCCAACTATCAACACCTATTACTACAGGAACATTCTTGTGAACATTTCTGATCTTTCTCTCACTGTTCACTTATAAAGTTTCAGTATGGAATGGATTTAGCCATGCCACCAAAAATATGATACAATATTTTGTGTTGATTGGCCCTTATTGTGTGAAATAACTTCAGTGATTAATCTCTAGATATCCCAATTGGAAATAACACCTGTTATCACACAATATCTGTTTCAGACTTGTTTAAAATCTCCTGAGTTCTGACTTTCAAGATGTCACGTCTTGACCTTACCCTCAAAATTTGTGTCAAAAAATGTGTCTGATCTTTCTCCTAAGGACTGATTATGTGTTAGCAAAAGCTATGCCTGTCCTTTATTGGAATATGAAAAGCATCACACACGAGAAACCCATTGTTTAAATGTGGCTTACTGCATTAAAAAAATTTGAACTTTTTTTTAAAAAAATTCTTTGTAGAAGTCTATTTTTTGCCTTACAGTTTTGATAAGATTTAGAGTTATAAAGAAAATCACTATTTAGTGTGTAGTGCATAAAAATTGTTTTATGTTATTTGTACAAGGTAAACAAAAAAGTTCTTGCCGTTTGCACGTTTCCATTGAAAGAAGTGAGAATAAGTATGCAAATTCGTGTATGACGTGATTGAGAAACCGTCAGTTGAGAGTAGGAATATCAGTTGTTATAAACACAGATCCACTGCTCACATTCATCAATCAGAACTCGTGCAGTAGCGAAGCAAAATGAACGTATGGAAGGAGCTCGTTTGGTGTTGTTTACTTTACAACTTCAAAGTGGCTTATCAGCCGCTGCATCAAGTCGCCAAATATGTCAAGTGTTTGGGAATAGTGCTGTCAATGAACGTATGGTAAGGCATTGGTTTAAAAAATTTAGGTTGGGAGATTTGTCCCTCTGTGATAAAGCTCGAGCAGGACGAACACAGGCCTAGAATGACAAAGCGCTGCAAGCGACCATTGAGGAGGACGGTAGTCAAACATATTGTGAACTTGCCAGACATTTCAACACTTCCAGTGAAATGGTTAGACTTCATCTGCACTGCTTAGGTAAAACATACAGGCTGAGCAAGTGGGTTCCTCACACGCTGTTGGAAGTTCATAAGCAACAACGAGTGGCAGCCTGTTTATTGTTTCTTTCTCACCACCGTAGCGCATCCATATTCAATCGGATGCTGACCAGTGATGAGAAGTGGGTCCTGTATGACACACCCAAGCGTTCCAAACATTGGTTGTTATCCCAGGATACTGTCCCGCGCAGCGCAAGACCACCTATGCACCCACACAAGATTATGCTTTGTGTCTGATGGACTTGTCATCAAGTGGTTCACTATGAGTTGCTACCAATGGGCCAAACGGTCACTGCATACCTGTATTCGCAGCAATTGGAACGTATACAACAAGCATTGCATTAGAAGGAGCCAGCACTGGTAAATCAAAAGGGTGTACTGTTATTGCATGATAACGCGAGGCTGCATGTCGCGTGGGTGGCCAGGGATACGATACAGCAACTTGATTGGGAGACTTTGTGCCATCCTTACTCACCTGACCTTGAACCATCAAATTACCTCCTCTTCCATTCCCTGGACAATCATCTTCGTTGTAAATCCTACACCAATGAAGCAGATGTTGGCCCAAGCTCTCACAGACTTCTTTGCGTCCCCCCCCCCCCCGAGTTTTACCGCAAGGGTATTGAACAACTGGAGACATGTTGGCAGAAGGTGCTAGATGCCGATGGTGATTACTTTGAGGACTAACAATAGGTTACGCTGTTTGTATGTCATGTTCTTTTGGGTAATTAAAAACGGCAAGAACTTTTTTTGTTTACTTTCTAAAAAAAGTTAACAGTATGGGTATTTTTTTTATAAATTATTACTTGTTATTTCTGTGGTGTAGAAATTCCATAAACTATCTTCTGAATTGGAAGATGCTGCACATTTTTAATGATACTAATACTAGATACAACTGAATCTATTCTACCAGAGGAATCTCTGACAAAATGAGCTTCTTTATAGATCTAGGAAAAAGCTGGATGCAAGAACAGGAGGAAAGGGCATTTTGTTTCATAAAAGCACCCATTTTTTTATCAATAGTGCCCAAATCATTAGGGAAGGAATGTTTCAGATGTGAATTTTTCATGTAGAAATAATAATTTTTGGATTCAACTATTTTTCAAAATGTTTGAAACATTTTGAAATTAAGGATTAAGTTATTAACATGAAAGTTTATTAGCACTAACTAATGAATATAAAAACTCAGTCAGGTTTTTCACTCTGGGCAGACCTGTCTAAAACGAATGCTGTATTTCAAAAGAAGTTGAAGTATCACATTGTAAGATACTTCTTAATGAATTTTTTTCTCTCCTTAAGTAAGATTTATTTTTAACGTATGTAAATATGCAGGAAAGGGACGAATGATTTTCTGTGAAAGTAATTGTCAATAAAAAAAATGTTATAATTATTTATTTTTCTCATATATACAGATTCCATTTCTAATAATTTCCTTAAAAAAATTAATGGAGCCCCCCCCCCCCTCTTTCCCATTTATGTTGCATTAGAGATCATTGTAACAGATCCATGATTCAATTTTCTCATTAAATAAAATAGCAGGATTAGTCATTGCCTTTTCAGAAAATTCAATTTTTGTATTTATTCAAATGAACATTATTGGAAAATAGTCCAAAATCTTTTTATTTTAATTCATTTACATAAAATTAACCATATTATTTACTTGGTTCGTTATGCTTCTTTGTTACAATTTTAAAATGTTAACTTAAAATATTTTAAAATTGTTAATTAAATTTCTCTTTTATTTTCAGCTTCTTCCCAGCTGTTATTCAACCACCATTGATAGTTATATCAAATGCTGTTTTTGGATTTTTAGTATATGTTAAACTCTGCAAAAAACCTATTCGCAAATATAATTTAGCTACTTCAACTTCAGTCATTCTAAACATTCCGGGAACAGAACCTCATGATGCTGAAAGGAGAAGGTAATGTTTTAAATTTATATTTCTTACAAGAACTTTTTGTTACCTAAAAAAGGATTATTTGGCATTATTTTCAGTTTGTAGAAAGGATTTCCAGAAATTGTTTACATTGACCTTATGCAGCAATTTTTATGTTATGCTTTAAGGAAATATTGTTGATAACCTTTTTGTTGCTTCAAAGTAGAATGTTAAGCAATAAATCATTTGAATAACTGTTGAACAAACAATGGTTAGATTTCCAAAAAAGTAGTTTTTTATAATTATTACTTTTGTATTTCATTCCCAGTCTAGTTTTATCCTTACATTGAATTTCTGTGAATTTTATTTACTTGTAAATAATAATTCTTTGCTGTAGACTTGTGATAGAGATTCTTGTAATTTGTTTCCAAGGGGGCTTGAGTGTGATTTTTTTTTCTCTTATGTTTTGTAATTAATTAAATTTGATTAATAATTGGATGCAATATACTTTTAGTCTTGTTGCTAATTCAAAAGTAATTAACATGTGGGGAAAACATAATTATGTGGGAAGTTAATTTTGGATCTAAATGCATCATGAAAAATTATTTCTCTGTTTCAGTAACAATCATTTCCAATTTTTTTAAAAGCAAATTAAGTTTGTTTACCTGATTTGTTGAATCATAATTTTCTAGCATGATGCTTAAAATTTTTAGTCTAGATCTTGGGCAAGATTGCTTGCTGAAAATGGGGTATCACATAAATTCTGCTCAAATCTGAAACTAATATATTTGTTATGCAGATTATTGAAGTTTTTATCATCAAAAACTGACAACTGTTCTAAATTTCGACTAATGCTGTGAATTTTTAGAAAATTTTCATTGTGCCAAAATACCTCAAAGTAGGCCAAAAAATATTTCGAAAAATTTGCAAAATGTGTGAAATAATTCTTTATAACATTTGTGAATATTTTATTCCATGCAAAAATATTCATGTTTCACATTCTCATTCTGTTACACTATACAATGCAATGTTCATTGTGATTCATTTAACTTAACTTTTTCTTGTATAAAGTCAAAGCATTTCTAATAGGTTTTGATATGTGTTTTTATGATTAATAATGTATTTGTTATAGGTATTACAAGAAAAAAGAAGTTATGAAAATACTATCATATTATATTATTGTAACTTAGTTTTTCATTCTCTGGAGAATTTTCTTTTTATGTATTTTAGGGAAGAAGAGAACACTGTCATATTCAGTTAGTGTTTCTTATTAGTATGAGATTTATTAAAAAGGGATAATTTTGTTATTAGATTGTGAACTAAATTTGCAGAATAAGTCATCACCAAATTGCTTTGTGACTCTTATATGTTCTCAAGGTTTTGTGATAAAAAAAATCCTTTGTAAGTATCAGCATTCCTATCTTAAGTTAATATTAAGAGTGGAGAAAAAAATTTAAAAAGCTAACCCCTTAAATTTAAAACACTTTCTTTTTTCTCCCATCTTTCCTAAGTAAACAGTTTTCGTAAATTCCTTTTCATGTAAAGAAAACTTTTATGGTAATTTTTAAAAATGGTTAAAGTTCCTTCAAAATTAATTTTGTAATTAATACATAATTGTGATATTTTAAATTAATCAAAAATCTAATAATTAAAATCTAATATTATTTCTTTGCCTTATTTGCTTTGTAATTTAAACAACTCAAATGCTTGTTCTGTCAATTTCAAAAGAGTATTGTATTTTCAATAAATGTTCTCTTCTGCAAGTATTTTTACACATTTATAATAAATTATGATAATTTTTTAATTTTGTAAAACTTAAAAACACAAATAACCTTTATTGCATTTTTCCACATAATTGGTTCAGTAAGGAAAAGTTGCTTATATATATCTCAAATTTTATTTGAATTGATTATTTCATGTAAATTTCATGTTTGGGGAATTAAATGCTGTTTGTAAAAAAGATGTTTTCCCTAAGTGAGCAAATGAAGTTCTAAAAGAACTCTATTACATTTTTTATGCATTATAAACATATCAATAGATAATATTAAATACAAGGGGAATCCAATGTTAAAGTTACATGTGGCTGTGTGTGTGTTACACGCTGTGCACGTGCATGACTAGACACAATGTGTGTAGTTAAAGAGTGTTTAAAATGGGAAATGTATAAGCTTTTCAAATTTTTGTAGATCAGAAATTGAATCTCACTGTAAAGCAAAGGGTGGAATGATTATGCATAGTTAAACAAATCTCACTATAAGGCAAAGAGTGGAATGATTATGCATAGTTAAACTTTTGCATGATAGGGCGAAATCCCATTCATCAAATCAAACCCATCTGTTGTTGATGTGGCAAAATTAAAAGGTCTTGCAATATCTTTCATGAGTTCTAAATTTAGTTGCCTTGAATTATCATTTATTCAGGTCTTTGGAAGATTTTTTGGTAGGGCAATGCTGTGCCAATCCAGAAAAAAATACTAGACATGATTGTAGATTACTTAAAACAACTTGACATTGTCCTAATGTAGCTTCATAGATCAATGTTAATAAACACTTGTTAACTTAAGCAACTTGAAAAGCAGCAGTTCTGTAAAGAGATGTTAAAGCTAGTGTTGCTCTGTGATAAATGTCTCAGTGCTTGTAAAGTTTATGTGAAGAAATAAACAGAAATATTTAAATTTGTAGAATGTATTAAGTAATTCCTTTAAATATATATAATTGTTACTGTAATTTTAACTTGTATTTTTGTTATCAAACACCCTTCTTAAATTGCAGTAAACCGAATAAATCATCAGCAGTTTTCAGGTAACTAAAAAATTAAGACTTAACTAAATAGAAGCTTTCCAACACACACAAGAAATCTTTCTTGGCTATTCAATTAAACAATGTCCATATTGGGAATTTATAATTTAATTTAAAGAAAAAAGAGAAACAAAATGCTACAAAAACAGGGTTATACAAATTTGTATACATACTAACAATGCTTTTCAAACTCAACAAATGTGTTGTTTAGTTTCATTTCAAAACTGTTATTTAATTTCCACTTACTGATAAACTTTCCTTTGGTTGAAGAGGTTGTTTGTTTCTTAAAAGAAAAAGTTTACCAGTATTTATTTCTTCAGGGTTTTTTTAATGACTTTTAGTTTTTTAAAGTAATGTATTTTGATATTTCAAATTTCTTAAATTTCTTTACTTGCTGTTGAAAGGGATGTTATGATGGTACTTTTTAATAACAATAAAAAAACAAAAATTTGTTTTCTTTTTCTGTATTTTTTTTAAATTAGTGTGCATGATCAAACTTTTTTTCTTTCTTTTAAGTTCATGATGCATAGAAATTATAGTAAATGCTGTTCATTTGTTTCTTAAATATTACATTAATATTTAAAGGTTATTTCACGTTAACAAAATAATAAACTATCATTTTTTTTGTCTCTTTTTATTTTGTGTTGAAAACAAGGATGATTTGAAACATGATTCTCATTGTTTTTCAAATTGCTCTTTTATGCTTTTACCAACCAACTCTTTTTAACTCTTAAGTTTAACAAAAAAATTAGTATTTTTGAAAAAAAATCATTAAAATTTTTATTTATTATAAATGCAGTCACAAATTATGAATCATAAATACATATTAAATCTACTTTAAATGGACCTTTGAACATGATTACAATATACATGATTTGAGCTCATTTTTTTTACTTATAAATATATTTTTGTTATACACTATCTGGCCAAAAGTATCCGGATACCCAGTGGTATGGACTTAGAGCGTCCTGAGGCACATATTAATGTGATGTTGGCCCCCCTTTTGTATGGATGACAGCCTGCACACGTTTGGGAAGACTTTCCACCAATTTTTGATAGGTGACCATAGGAATTGCCTTCCAGGCGTCCATCACAGCTGAAGTGAGTGCTTGCAGTGAGGATAGTCGATTTGGCTGGCTACGTAATCTGCGCTTTAATTCGTCCCAAAGGTCTTCTATGGGATTTAGATCGGAGCTCTGAGAAGGCCAGTCCAGTTTTTGAACACCCATTTCGTCAAACCACATCTGTGCAAGCCTCGATGTGTGAATGGAGCAGTTATCCTGCTGGAAGAGAAACGGGTCTTCCCCGAAATATTGCCATAGAGTTGGTAGTGCAGCATTGTCCAGAATGTTCACATATATCTCAAAGTTCATGTTTCCAATCACATGAACTAACGGACCCAGGCCAAACCACGAGAAACACCCCCAAACCATTATGCTTCCACCACCAAACTTAAGAGTCGGCACAATGCAGTCACTAAAGAAACGTTCATCGGGCATCCACCAAACCCAGGTGCATCCATCCGACTGCCAGTCTGTAAAGCGAGATTCATCACTCCTAAGAACAGTTTTCCACAGTCCAATGACAGTGAGCTCTACACCATTGCAATCAATGCTTCGCATTCTGTGGAGTGATGTTTGGCTTGTGAGCAGCTGCATGACCATGAAATCCCAAGTTTTTTAACTCTCAATGGACAGTCCTGCTGCGAACACTAATTCCTGATTAACTTTGGAACTCCTGAGAAAATACCACCAACAAGGACTTGCGAATTTGTTTCACTACCCTTTTCAGAATTCTGAGGTTGCATTCACCAAGTATTTTTGGCCTACTGGTTCGTTTTTCTGCCGTTTCACTGCCTCGATGTTTCCACTTCACAATTACATCACTCAGTGGATTTAGGCTTCTGTAGAGTGTCCGCAATCTCACGAACTGATTTCCCACAAAGGTGGCATCCCACTATACTGCCACGATCAAACTCACTAAGCTCCTTTGACTTACTCATTGCCTCACAAACGCATAAATACAATCTGACAAACCACTACCAACACTTTTATAGCTTTCAATTACGTATCAACTGTCATCACTCTCCAGAACCATTTTTTAAGGGGTGTCCAGATACTTTTGGCCAGATAGTGTACATTGTGTGTATAAAATATCCTATACTAGATTAATTTTACTACTTATACTGATATATTTGTATTACATTACAAAATAATGAATATTGTGTTTTATTGATTTAGTATTATTTTTATAGGCAAATTGCTTTGAGAGCTTTGAGTGAAAGACTCAATAAAGTGGAACAGGTATCTTGGCCTTCAACTCTTGAAGAAACAAAAACATCAGACAAAAATAAAGCTATGAATATTACCATGCCTCCTGTCTTTACAGATAATCAAAGTTCATATTTGGTCCCAACTACTAATACATCTGAATCACAAGAAGATGAAATTAAAAATATTTCTGTTGATCATCAGTCATCAAAACCTGAACTATGATTGTAGGAATCATGATCATGTGAAAATTATAAATATGAACTGATAAGACTGTGTGTTAACTAGTTAAATGCACACACATGTCAATTTATTTATAGAAGTTTGGAAACCAGAGTTGTTCATGAAGACTTATAGACAATGAAGGATTTCAGTGAGAATTCTACAATGAATAACTATGGAAAAATGTGGGATGATTTTTGGTTTCTTGCATAAACAATTTATTTTTAAGGTATTTATTGCTGTGATTGTAGAAATTTTGAACAATTGATTTCCTGAAAATTCATCTCATTGTTGTGTTTTGTTGTTCCAGTTTAAAGCTTGAGTGGATTTAAAACAGTTTTTTTAGATTAAATGTATCAACAAACAAGAGAAAATTAAATATAAAAAATTATAAGAGTATGAAGTTTATAAAATCCAACATTTTTGTTCATAACATTACAAAAATTCAAGCGCAATTGAGGTGTTTTTTTTAAAACACCATATATATTACCTTGATTTTTGCTTTGGGAACAAACCCAGTTATTTAGTAGATAAAAAGAGGTTCATAATCTGTTTTTAAAAAAAGTAATGAGTTAAAGGATCTTTTTTTTATAGAAATAAAATTTTGGAGTATTTTTTACTAGTTTTTTTCTTTTATTAATTAATGTGTGTTAAACTTATTGTACATTATGTAAAAGAATTAATTACAAAAGTGAATATTGATTTCTCACTCTTTTTTAAAAAATAAAAAAGCCATAAATTAAAAAGCTTTATTGATACATTCATTATATGTATTTGCATTTTTATTTCATTTTTAAATTGTTTTATAAAATTTATAGTTTGAAACTTATATTACTGAAATTAAAGCTATTTTATGATGTATGAAATTGTTACAGTTTATGCATTGATTTATATATGCAAATCAAATCATACCATTGACAAATTATATACTGTTATAAAATGTATGAGATGTTAGTTTAATATGTTTTATTATACATGTGATCTCTACATTTGATTATTTGAACCACTAGCATTTGTTAGAAAGTATTGAATTCATATTTTTAAATATTTAAAATGAAGCTTGTATGTAATGTACATATTTAAATACTGATGTTGAATATTAAATACAGTCATTGAAGTATTTCAAATAATATTTATTTTATAAAGTATAATAGCTTTAAAAAATTGTTTCACAAGAAGGCCTTAGCAAAAACATTTATTTCTAACCACATTAATTCATTGTGTAATGTTTGATTTTAATTTAGAAACATTTATTTTAATAATGTTAGATTAACATTTGTTTTTAATCATGATTCAAAATATTTATATGCTGAAAATATTTAAAACAATATAAAGTTTCCTTTTAAAAGAGAAATTAACAATGGAAAAGGGGTAGAGAAGTAATGTTTAAAAACTTATAATGAGCCTGGTATTTTGATTTGAAATTTACTAGTATATCTTTTTCTTTTATTAGTTTTTTTATTGGTACTTTGCTTTTAAAAGATCTTATTCTATATGTGTATAGGATGAATTTAGGTATTGTATCTATTACAATTGTTCCTTTGTATTCTGGGCATTAGCAACAAAATACTATTATGGTTCATAATTTTTACCAAAATTCTAAAATATGAAATTTTCAACAAAAAAAAAAGTCCTGTTAATAATTAGGAATAAAAAATTTTCAAGTACCCTCACATGTCTTTGTTTTCCCTTAAAAAAAAAATCTTTTTCAAAGAATGTATACACATAAAGGATTATAGAGCAAGGGAAAAATAGATCAAAATTATTCCTTTATGTATCGAAAGTTCAAGATTATATTCTGAATATAATCTTTATTTTTTAAAATAAATAATGTAACTCTTACATTTTAGTACATAGTATGTATAAACATATATGAGCAAAGTGAGTTATTTTCAAATATTTTATAAGAAGAATAATTCATTTTCTACTGCTTGCCACCTGCCCTGCCTTCTGATACTTTTAAAATCAAATGTGAAAATAATTCTTGTCTTTTTCAAATTTCAAACCCATTAAGATTTTACATAACCGCCATTTTAATTTTTTATTTGATATAATGTTATTTTTAAAATATCTTTTATAACAATTAGGAAGTTGTGTATCATTGTTAGGATTCACAGAACAGTCATTTCTGTTGAACAAAGCTATAGGAGCAGAACTGTAGGTTTGATTCAGTTAATGTTCTTTCTGTTTATGAATATTATTAATGAAATACTACTGTAAATCTAAATAAATAAAAATTGAAATGTAAACATATGTAAGCAGTCAGACATTAGAAAGTATTATTGAAAAAAATAATGGCTCAAACATTTTGATCATTCATTTTCTCTCCCTTTGTTTATATAAGAGGGTTATATGTACAGTAAAATCGAAAATTATTGCAACTTTAAAAAAAAAAAATTTCAAGAAAATTTTATTTTATCTTTCATGGCATGTATTATTCAGTACATGCATGAATATTTAACTTAGGATTTTATTAGTGGTTTGTTCATATTCAATTCCAAGCTATGTATTATGCACTATTTAATTTTTAAATGAAATTTAAAAATATTTTAGTAAATTTTTTTTTAAAAATTAAAAAGTTCAATAAATGCAACTCATGAATTAAATCTTAACCAGATTATGATTGTGTGCTTAATTTTAATGCTTTGTCGAAGATAAAATTAAAGTACATTAACAATTATGCAATGAAGCAGTTTTCTTTAGAAAATGTTAAAAGATAGCGCCGTAATTATGAGGGTGAATTGAAAAATAAATTTCCCCATTCGACTATGGCCAGAGTTGTGTATGAAAGTCAAAACATAGAATGAGACATTAAAGATAAGTCATAACTTTATTTTTCCTCATAAGTACCAAGTCCATTGAAACATTTGTCGTTCTGCTTGATGAGCTTCAAAACCTGCCCCTCCCTCAGGAAAAATCCATGGCTTTGTATACGGTAGAAGCGTTTAACGGGTATAGGCGAACGACGAAACAGCAGATGAACACGAAAGACACCGATACACCATTGGGTAGTGGTCGGCAGCGATCATGTAGAGGGATTCGGAAAAAGTGGCCTGGGCTTATCAGATCTGGTGTTCTGTTGGATGATAATGCGAGATCACACTCGGCAACAGCAATGCAAAACCATGCTGCAACTCTTGGTTGGGAGCACCTATACCATCTGCCATACATCCTGATCTCGCTATGAGTGACTTTCATCTGTCTCCGGCTTTGAAGAAGAATGTTGCATGGAAGTTGAAAGCAACGCTGATGTCCAACAAGCCATTAAACACTTTTTCCGTATGCAAAGCCCTGAGTTTTCCTGGATGACTTTTTGAAGCTTATCAAGCGGTATGACAAATGTCTCAATGTACTTGGTACTTATGTGTAAAAATAAAGTTGTGTTTAATGTTAAAAATAAAGTATTTTTAATGTCTCATTCTAATTTTTGACTTTCATACACAACTCTGACCACTGTCGGCAGGGTAAACTTATTTCCTAACTCACCCTTGTATTTGAGAGTTTATAATTACTTATATATATATATATATATATATCCCTCTTGTAAAGTATGAAATTTGAAGGCAGAACCCTTAGGGTATTTCTTTTTATATACAAAAAGAGCTATTATGGAATCCAATGCTAATTATAAGGAAAGTGAAAATATCATTGTTTTTCGAAAATTTTACCAAAAAAATTGTTACTAATGATATTTTTAAAATTTAGTAGGGAAATTTATAAAATGAATATAATTCTTGAAGGGAAATTTATAAAAATAATTTTTAACGACTTTTCTGACAGTGAGTATTTTATTAACGATTAGTGTCATCCCACATTAGAAGATAACAATTCTTTGCACCCTAAGGGATGGGAAATTATATTAACCCTATTTCTCCCTTAAAGGTAACCACTCATAGAGAACTTAGAATATTCCTCTAGACGCTTCGATCAGCATTAAGAATTGAAACATCTAGAGTTGAATTGCTTTAACTTGACTAAAGCACAATATTCAATTCGAGACATATTATTTTTCTGTGGTGGCATTCCATCGTTTCATAAGAGTATGATTATACATTAGAATGTGTAATATGTTACCTTTACTGTCCAACAACACAGCTTTTTTTCCTTTTGAGATCAATCATTTGTACTTCCTACTTTGAATTATTGAAATCTTTGTAGGTTTTCTGATTTAGCTGTCCATATATAGTAATAAATGGTTAATTTTAGTAAAACATCTATTTTTATGGAATACAATCTTTCAATATTATTGTATGTTTTGTGTAATTAAAGCTTTGGTTCTTTTTAATATGGGTTGTAAACTTATTTTGAAGCATATAAGTGCTAATGACTAAGGTGTTCTTCAAAGCAGTCTGAAAACATACTTAATAATAATAATAAAAGTTCTGCCTTTCAATGATAATATTTTTAAATGTACAAATTTTCTAGTTATTTCATCGGAAAAAATGTCAACAAGATTTAGCGTGATGCAAAATCAATGCAATGTAAATTTAAGATTTCTTATCGCTATTCATATAGGATATTGTTTTTGGAAATAGTAATTTTTTTTATTATTTCCCTTATGTGAAAATCCTTTTCTGGTGAATAGTAAATTCTTATTTTTGAGTAACGGTTCTCTAAAAATGCAATGCTTTCAAGCACGGGTGGTGTGCTAGCTTAATAAATCAGATTTTCTGATGAAAAAGCTTTTTTCCGGACGGAAGCACCGGTTAATATTGTTATTTACCCTGTTTATGGAGAAAGCGAGAGATCTGAGTGACTTTTGGAATGCAACATGATTGTGGACGTCAGAAGGGACGGTTCCAGACCTCTGAAGCTGCTATATTCATGGTTTTTCTCATACAACAGTATATCGAGTCTTAAACCACGAAAAACTTTGGGTGGATAGAAATTGCTCATGAACAGAAAAAGATCTCAGATGGTGCAACAAATTGCAGTGTAGTACAACTCGGGATCATCGCAAAGCATATTTGTATGCTCCAGAAGACGGGGTTAAAAAAAACTGTTTTAAATGCCAGCAACCAATATGTCTCTTGGATTTTGGTACAAAACAGAAAAAGCGGTTCTTTTGAGCTAGATTACTGTAAAATTGGACATTTAATTAATGGAAAGAAGTTTTCTAGTCTGATGAGTTCCTTTTCCAATGACTGATGGCAGAATCCATGTGTGGTGAAAAACAGCACGAAGCCATGGAGGTGCATGCCCCATGATGACAGCTGTTCTAGCGAGTAATTTGCCTACATAAGGCAAATACTTCCCCTGAATCTCCCTTCTTAGCTCCATTGGAAACGTCCGTCAATGTAAGCACCAACTTTTACATCGTTGCCAACCATGTACATCCGTTTATGATCAAAATGTTTCCTGATAATCATTGCTCTTTTCACAGGATAATGCATCCTGTCGCCAGGCTAAAATTTATTTATTTATTTATTAGTATTATTATTATTTGAGGAACATGATTTAGAATTTTAGTGACTTCCTCAATCACCCGATCTTAATCCAAATGAGTATTGAGGAAATGTGATTAAAAGTTTTTTTAAAAGCTCAGAAACATCAACTTCTGATATGAGGGAATCGAGAGCTGTCATTTGTTAGCATGAGTAATATTCCTCATCAACGAGTTCATCTACTTTGAAGGAGTTCATGTCTAGAAGAATATTAATCGTCATCTAAGCCAGAGAAGATGCCACACACACACTATATTAATGTTGCAACAGGGTGTTCCTAATTTTAGGCCTCTGTAAGTATTTCTAAAAAATTTTTCATTCAGAAATGTAGAATTATAAACTGTGCGTGATACCACACACATTGAAAGTTAGGGATAGAGTGAGAGAATATTAACATCGCACTGATTAGCAACACGAGGGCTTTTGGCGACGGTCCGCGTAATTTTGAACCATGGTCAAGTGACGTGGACGACACCTGAGCTGGCACCCCCTCTCCTAACTACCACACCAACGGGAGGACGTTTGAGCTCTCGACAGATTTAACGTGCATCTCTCCCCTACACGGCGGATCTTTAGTGGTACTAGGATCGAACTCATGGCGTGCCTAGACCACTCGGCCACAAAAGTTGGGGATAAGAATTCTCTTTGATCACTGCAAAAATTGAGCCTATTAAAGTAATACATCACGTTATGCATCATTTTACATGTTTTATATTTTTATTATAAGTAAAAATATATTAGATGAATAATCATTCGAGTTTTTGTGTATGTATTTTTCTTCATTGTGCTTTTTTACGCTTTTATCTACGCACTCCTAGTTTAAAACACAAATTCCATTAAATCCAAAAATTGTCGTTGTTGAATATAGTGGCATGATGAGCGTTCTGACAAGGGGAGGGCACGACTATTAGGAAATTCATTTTGGGACGAGACTTGGTATAATTGTACTATTCCATTAGGGTGTTGAAACCTCAATGTATTAGTGCCGAATGACCAGTCAGTTCGGAGAAAATAGTCTTTGAAATTCATGCTTAGCTTTTATACTATTAAGTTTCAAAGTCCTCCAGCGATGTTGTGGCTCAATTGGCAGAGCACCTGCTTTCTACGCGAACGGATAGGGTTCAAATCGCATGATGAACTTTTTTTCCAATTTCTTTAATTATTTTCTTAAATTTATTTTATAAACATAAATGATATTTTATGCATTTTCTTTTGCACTTCAAAATTCTGAGTTAATGCAATTTTGTGTTGTGCTGCATTATGGTTTAATTTTCCTTCTAACAATCAGTTCTTCATATAGATTTTTGAAGATTTTATACATATGCATTGTATATATTTGTTACATATGTATACATTTCTATGACTTTTTTTTTGGTTGAAAAAAAAAGATTATTGCTTTTTTTCCTTCATCAGAAAATACCATATTTTCATCATTACAGGAAAAGGCTTCAGATGCTGATTAATGTTGATCAGATTTTTTGTCACATGGCATATCATGGCTTAATTTTACTTCTGAGAATCTTCAAATATATAAATTTATTTATACCTTTTGTGATCCAAAAATGTTTGTGGAAAAAAGATGCAGCTTGATACGATTTTCTCATATTTCTCTTTGGATTTCTTTAAAATTCAATGTTGATGCGATTTTACTTCTCATGACATCAAGGTTTAATTTTGCTTCTGATATGTTCCTTATTTAGTTTTATGAAGATCATATAATTTATACATATGCTGTCCATGTATGATATGTTTCAATGATCACTAATTATTTATCATTGTATTTTCTCATTTGTTTGTTCTTTATGACTGAATAACAAATATTTTTAATCGAAATATTGCAAAAAAGTATTGTTTAAAAATTAATTTTTTATCATCAAGGTTTAGTATTTCTCTCATTAGGTTCATAATTGTTTTTTTTAATTTTTTATGTAGCACTTTTTAATCTGTTTTAGATGGGTTTTTTTTATTTTGGTTCTTGCTAATTTAATTTTTTCTCTATTGTATTACATCTAAATTTTATATTAAATCTAATATAGATGTTGGATAGTATTACATCCATTCCTCATGTAATTTAATGCGACAGTGAATTTAACTTAATAGTTTATTATAATATAGGCCTATTTTAGATATTTTTTAAAATTTTAGTTTGTACTAATTTAATTTTTTTCCAATTAAAGGCTTCCTAATATTTTATTTATGATAGTATTTTAGTAAAATGGTTTATCATAATTAATTTTTTCTTCTGATTTATATATTTCATGTTATTTTACTCATAGTTCCCATAGCAGAAATATACTACTATTATCACTTTTCCGTTATAATTTGTATTTATATTTTCATTCTTATTTACCTTTTTAGCATGTTAATTTTCTCTCTTACATTACATACTTCATATGAAATCATTCTTAACTGTTAAGCAAAATTTCAATATGAACACATAAAAAAAAAAATAACTTCTAACTTTTAGATACACTGCCCTGTAATGGCTCAATCCTCTTTAAAATATATCATGTTTGCAAAAAAAAGCTGGATTTTTTTAAAAATTTAACCCGTGCGAAGAACGGGTACGACACATGTGAAATCAGTGTTGCCAACTTGGCGAGTTATTTTGAACATTGGCATTGGTGCAATAAAATCTAAGAACCTACATTTTCTTCCTTTGAAAAAGGTTACTACTTTTCCTGATACTTACGTATTAGAGTCACTGCAGCCAAAATGGTACTTTTTTCACCAAAATTTGATTTTTTTTTTCCCTTATAAGACACATAAGAATCTGTTATTTTGATATTGTGGTGCAAATTTTGCTGCGGTGACGCCAATGCATAAGTACCCTTTTCCTTTATTGGTAGATTCCATGTTTTTTCATTGTAACAAAAAAGTAGAAAAATGTAACTTTAGAAAATGACACTCAATGTAAACTGAGATTAACAGATTGTCAATATTGTGATTTTAAGTTAGAATTTCTATTTACGTATAATATTTTTTGTCATGCTTTTTTTTTGTTCTGAGCTGCTTATGATAGTTTCATCAAAATCAAATCTTAATTTATCTATTTAAAGTAGCTTTTTGATTTGAATTAATATTATAATTTCAATATACTATATGTAAGGTTACTTTTATATTTTTTTATTTCTTTTTCAATTTTAAATATTTAAGATTTTCAGTTATGTGCTTTTTTGTTGTTGTTCTTAACTGTTTATGGCAATTTTATCAAAGTTAGGGCTTACTTTTTCTGTTTTAATAACCTTTTCATTTAAATTAATATTATAATTCCTATTTCAGTTCTGAACTAATACTCTATATTAGATGTATTACTGAGATGTTAGATAGTACGAGTATTATATGAGGTATGGGTGCAATGCTAATTTAATTTTTTTTCAGTTGAATGCTTTCTAATATTTCTTATTCATGATAGCATTTAGTAAATCAGTTTATCATCATTTTTTCTTTCGGCTCATCTATTGCAGGTTATTTCACCCATAGTTCCCATAGCAGAAACTCACTACTGCTATCACTTTTCTGTAATAATTTTTATTTATATTTGCATTCATTCATATCTATTTACTCTTTAGCTTGCTAATTTTCTCTTTTACATTGAAATATTTGTTTTTGTTAAATTATTATTTACTTTGAAGCCAAATTGCAATTTGTTTAAAATTATTTCTAATGTGAACATTCATTTGAAAAAAAAAATGTTTTTAATCTTTGGTTTTCTACTTCATACAGGGTTTTACCCTCCCTAAAAAAATATTATAATTACTATGATAGAAGAATTTTTGTTTTTAAAACTTAACCCGTGCGAAGAACGGGCATTTCAGCTAGTAATATACAAAAAAAGACATTATTTTTATGATATTAATTATAAAATAAAAAAAATGATTTAAGAATATACTTTATGGATTGTTATAAAAAATATTTTATTTATAACTAGCTGAAATGCCCGTTCTTTGCACGGGATAAGTTTAAAAAACATAAATTCATCTATTATAGCAATTATAATATTTTTAGTGAGGGTAAAACCCTGTATGAAAAAAGTAGTAAAACCAAAAATTAAAAATAGTTTTTTCAAATGAATGTTCACACTATAATTTATTTTAAACAAATTGCAATTTTGCCTCAAAGTAAATAATACACTCACTTCCAAAAGTTAAGCACAAAGATGTAAAATGAAAAAAAAATCAACAAATGCTGATTTGATTGACACAAAATTTGGCAGGTAAGTAGCATATATATTTATACATAAAACCAAATCAATAATTATGTACAAAAATGAAAACAATATTAAATTTTTGTAAGTTTTCAGATAATGTCATCCTGGAGACTTAAACAGAATAATGTATAAAGTAAAAATAAACAGCATAAAATGAAAAAAAAAGACATTAATAGGGTATGTGATCCCCCCTCATCTGTATGCAAAGTTTACACCTTCTGACCATGCATTCAATTAGGTGGTCAACCACCGCAGAATTAAGCAATCGCCATTCTTCTTGTAGAGCAGTTTCCGGCTCAATAAGAGTGGCTGGAGGTGGGAAACGTGAAGAAACAGCACGGCCGAGAGCATCCCAAAGATTTTCAATGGGATTAAGGTCGGGCGAATATGCTGGCCACGCCATACGCGCAATCCCTTCACTCTCCAGGTAGTCATCGACGATGTCAGCTCTATGGGGACGTGCGTTATCGTCCATTAAAACAAAAGTAGGACCAACTGCTGCAGCGTACAACCTCACAATGGTTTCTAGCACTTCATCTCGATACCGGATAGCTATCACAGAACCCCGTTTAAAGATGTGCAGGTCGGTGCGGTATCCTAATGAAATCCCTGATCACACCATAATGCTTCCGCCTTGGAATGCGTGGTGTTCGGTGATGTTTTGGGGCTGATTGTGTGTTCCTTGTTTACGCCATATCCTTATAGGCTTGTCATCAGGCTCCAGAGCAAATCTTAATTCATCAGTAAACATGACATTGCCCCAGTCAGACACAGTCCAATTGCCATATTTCCGGCACCACTTTAATCGTGCCCCTCTTGATTAAACGGATAGAGAAACACAAACTCGAGGTACCCGGGCATACAGTCCATTCATATGTAATCTTCGGCGTACAGTAGCTGCAGATATAGCCTTACCAATGGACGCTGTAACCATAGATGTCACACGTGTGGAGGTCGCTCTGCGATTCAGCTTGGCTACAATAGCAATATATCGATCTTCCTCGGGGGTTGTAACCCTTGGGCGACTGCCTACGGGCCTTCGGTCAACTGTCTGTGTGGTTTGGAATTGTTTCCATAAACGTGAAATTACAGAATGATGAACGCTGAAGAAAAGAGCAACATCTGTGATCGACTGTCCTGCTTCAATGCGCCCCACAGCACGCCAGCGCTCAGAATCTTCCATTCGTTTTATGGAAGTCATAGAAACACGTATGTCTTAAAAACAAATTGTACGAAAGTTTTAAACACCTTCTATCAGCACTTACAATCAACTTCTGTAAACCTTCATAAAGCTGGCTTCTTATAAGACTGCCCTTTTTGCATATTTCTTGACATGAAAGCACGACTGGCTGTCACCTAACATATTTGCCTCCTTCCATCTACCTCTGCAGCGAATTGCATCCTCTTCAGTTCTGATTGACTTCCAGAAATTAGCATTTTCCTCTCCGTGCTTAACTTTTGGAAGTGAGTGTAATTTACCAAAAACAAATATTTCAATGTAAGAGAGAAAATTAGGAAGCTGAAGAGTAAACAGATATGAATGAATGCAAATATAAATAAAAATTATTACAGAAAAAGTGATAGCAGTAGTAAGTTTCTGCTATGGGTGAAATAACCTGCAATAGATGAACCGAAAGAAAAAATTAATGATGATAAACTGATTCACTAAATGCTATCATAAATAAGAAATATTAGAACGCCTTCGACTGAAAAAAAATTTAATTAGCATTGCACCCTACCTCTAACATCTCTGTAATACATCTAATATAGGATATTAGATGTAATTTAATACTAAAAAAAATTAATTAGCATGAACTAAAATCAAAATCTACCTAAAACAGGTCCCCGTTGAAATAGTCCAGAACCAACAACAGTACTGAATGAAACAAATAATAAACCATATTGCTAAAAAACTAATTCTTGAAGCAATACTTTTTTGCAATATTTCTATTAAAAATTATAATTTGATTGCAAAGAGCAAAAGAATGAGTACAAACAATGATAAATAACTATGGTGATAATTGAAATATATATATCGTATATGGACAGTATGATAACATAAAATATGCATATGATCTCCAAGAAACTATGGGAGGAACAGATTATCAGAAGCAACGTTAAACCATGATGGCATGAGACGTAAAATCATTTCAACACTGAATTTTAAAGAAATCCAAAGGGAAATATGAGAAAATCTTTTCAAGTGCATCCTTTTTCTGTGCAAACATTTTTACGACCACAAATGATACAGTTTTCTGATTTGCAAGATTGCCAGTAGCAAAGTTAAATCATGACGATAAATCTGGTCAAAATGGAATTCAAAAGAAAATATGAGAATATTATTTCTGGATCATCTTATCATAGTTTCAGCCAATAGCTTTTTGTTAAAAACAATTTATGATTTTTTTCATTTAAAAC
Organism: Trichonephila clavata; assembly: GCA_019973975.1. Classification (NCBI taxonomy): domain Eukaryota; kingdom Metazoa; phylum Arthropoda; class Arachnida; order Araneae; family Nephilidae; genus Trichonephila; species Trichonephila clavata. Next base: position 37,888 of record BMAO01012442.1, read on the forward strand.
AAAGATGAGTTCTTATCGGTCATAGGGACGACAAGGCAAAAAACAGTGACATGCAAAAAAAATATGGTACATTCTGGTTTCTTATAAATAGGAAGCATTTTCTTCACGATATTACCGACATGTTAATAGCAATTAGTTTGAATTCAGTGTCCTTTTCTTTCCGTTATACAAAATTTGAGCAATATTTTCTACATTGAACAAAATATTGAATATGCTGATGAAGGAAGAATTATTATTAAGAAGGATGAATATTTATCTTCAACGACAGAAAATTGCATAAGATATGTAAAACATGTGACATTTATATGTAAAAAATGTATACAATGCATGTGTGATTAAGCTAGTTGGAGGCCCTTGGCGGTTAAAGGTTTGGGGCCCCCTAGGCTGAAGAGTCGAAAAACTTAAATAGTGAAAAAATTCGCTGACCTTAAATTATCAAAATAAAATGTATAGCTAATAAAAAAAATTAACGGCACAAAAAAATATAAACTTTATTTTTAAGAATTTAAAAAAAAAAGCTTACTTATAAAAGCTTAAAATTTTGCTATATAACTTTACGTCTTGATTTTTTACCGATTATTTTTGCAGTACCTATTTGGTTCAAAACATCTTGTTCCAGGCCATGCTGTTCAGTTTGTGTCTTCTCCCACACTACTTCTTAAATAATTTTTAACGCGCTTTAAAACTGAAAAAGATCTCTCACCTGATGCATTTGATATCGGTATAGTTCAAAATATTTTTAAAAGTATCTCTACATCAGTGAAAGTTGAGACCATTTCTTTTGCAACTCGATAAATTTCTATTGGGGTGTTCATAGTATCTTTGTTTTCTTTTAAAAATAGCAAAAACTGATCCAATTCATCGTCAAAATTAAACGATTCAATATCGTCTTTGTAAATATCCTTTGATTTTTGTACAGCTTTCTTCTAAGTTTCAGGTAACCTCTCGTCAAAAAATACAAAAAAGTGTTCTATAACAGTTTCATATATTCCAGCTCTTCGGGATAGTTCTGCACTTGTCTTATCGCATATGACATAAAACGAGTTGACCAAGAAATTTTCCCTATTTTCAAATTCATGACCTTCTTTAGTTTCACCGAAAATAATTTTTCTCTTTCGCTGCCTGCAAGCTTGTCCAACTTCCTTTTCAAATGAGAGCCCTGATAAAGCAGTTGCTTCTTGTTCTACTTTTCCAAATTCATTCCTGAAATTTTGTATATAATTTTCTAAAGATTTCAGTAGATTAGATCCTTTTAATAGCTCACACCCAACTGATTGTAATGCTTTGCTAGTAGCACTCCCTCTCTGGAGTATGGTATCCCAAATCACGGTCATTAGGGAAGTTTCAAACTTGCCCATCTGTTTCAAAAGAGAATTTGCCTCCAGTATTGTGATCTTCTTCTCCTCATTTGTATCACGGATTTCAGCCAGGGCCTTTTTTATGTGTGTATAACCAAGTCTTATAGCTCGTACGGCACCTGCTCTTGCTGACTATCGTGTATCTGAAACTTTTTCACAGATATTGCATGCTTACTCCTTTCCAGATTTTTATTTAATATTTGCCAGCGATGGTTTGACACAGAAAAAAAATTGAATAATTTCTGTACAAGCATAAAATATTTAATTGCATCGCTACAACTTTCTGCTGCTAAATTTCCTACTAAATTTAAAGAATGACTGGCACAAGGAATATAAACTGCGCTTGGACTGTGTTCTTTAATACGTGCCCTGATATATTAGACGCATTATTAAATGATTTCCCCCCCCCCACCTGCAATTTTTAATATCCAGTCCAAATTTAGCTAAAATTTCTAATACTTGTTGTTCCAAATATGAAGAAATATGTCCTTCTTTGGGTAAAAATTGTAGAAATCTTTCTTTTATTTCACCACTAGATGAGACATATTTTACGACTAATGTTAGTTGGTCAACATGGGAAAAGTCAGGCGTAGAGTTAATTACGATACTGTAATACTTCATATTCTTAATCTCATTAATTATATATGCTTTTATTTGTTTTCCAATAATGCTTATAAATTCGTCGCAAATTTGGTGCGACAGTTAGCTAACATTGCCTCGTCCTCGATTGGCGTATTTTTGAAGGTGCAACTTCAAAAAATCATCGTATTCACCGAGATAATCCAGGGCACGTTAAATAATTTCCTTTCCTTGTAGACTCCTGATCTTCATCGTGTCTCTGAATGCTACCCCTAAACAGCTCAAAAGTTTTATTGTTGATATTATTCGCTTCAAGACTTTCCTCCAATAAAGCTCTTCGTGTTCTCTTTTCTGTAATTGCTGACTATCAATTCTATTAAATTTAGATGACCTTTTATACAAAGTGCACATAGCTAATATACGTATGTTCTTTTGATATTTCGTGGCCGGACAGAGTTGCCGTAATTGTTTTCCAGTTTTGAAAACCAATTAGCAATTTAGATGATGTCACAGAAAACAGGGGAAATCTTCATTAACGTAGGCTGGATTTTCTACCGCCAAATTCTCTTTTCTAGCCGAAGATCGATCGCCAAGGCGTATCCTTGAGAGGAACCAGTTTGTAGTAACCATATGCGATACGATTCTCCTCAGACAAAACTCGGCGTAGTAATACATTGTATTCCTGACATTCCGGTTTTCATTTCAGTGTTGATGTTTTCTGAAATTATTACCAGTATAATTTAAAGGGTAGGTTAAACGATTTCTCGAATTCACATTTTAAACTTTTTTATCTCAAAATGAGATTAAAAAAAAACTTTATGTACATGACAACTAAGTTAAATTTCAAGTTTTTTCTTTTCAAAGCAAAGAGTTATTATTTAAATTCGAAGCTATAAATTTCATTATTTTTATAAATACGAGACATAAGTATCAAATGAAACATAGTTTTAATTTTTTGCCAGAACAAAGGAAAATAATTATTTATAATTATGAAAAAACACACATTTTAGTACAATCAGTGCAGATTGTCTAGTCAAACTAATCCAAAAATCTCAAATATCTTACTATCCTAAATATCTATTATTTGTTTTATCTCATCATTACCTTAATTTTTAAAGAGATAATCACTCAGATTTTTCGAAATAATCGAATGCTTTTCTGAAAAAATTTTCTTCCTTTATATATATTCAGAGATGATTTATTTTTTTAAATCATACATTATTTTATATTGGGTTTTTTTAGCTATAATAGTTATAAGGGTTTTATTACAGTTTGGAAGGGAATATATACTTATATACAGTACAATATCTTACACATTTCATAATTTTCATTATATTTATCTTTTTTTTAACTACAGATTTTCGAAAAAATAGCGATTTACTAAAAGCTGTTGATATTGCATGAGTTCCTGAATAGTATAAGAAAATTCATTTCTGCTCCTGATAATAAAAGTGGCCGCGGTAACCTAGTTGGTCAAGTTAACGGACTCGTGGTCGGTGTGTCATGAGTTCGAGCCCAATACCACTGAAGACCCGCATTGTAAGGGGGCAATGCATAAAAAACCTATCGATGCTTAAACGTTCTCTCGTTGGTGTGGTGTAGAAGTTAGGAGAGGGGTTGCCAGAGCTCAGGTGTTGTCCTCGTCACTTGACCGTGGTTCAAAATTACGAGGTCCAAAAACCCTCGAGTAGCTGAATAGCGTAATGCTAATATTTATTCACTCAAGATAATAAATGTGTTGAAATTAAATCTCGGATTATCCACGTATAATAAAGCTAGAATTTTCAACTACCAAAACATCACGGTTTCTAGGATTGCTGGAAAGGGGTGACTGTAAATTGATATCTTTGCTGCACCACTTTGAATGAACAGGAAATTCATCAATCAAGAGTTCATTAGGGATACAAACATATTAATCTTAAATTAAGATTTCAAAATTTAGTATTTTTTTATGAAACTAATCAAAATAAAAACTCTAGAATTAACTAATGTCTTTTTGAATCCTCCTTGATATTATTCCTTTTAATTACTTTTACAACTTTACATACATATGTGTAAAATAATTAAATGATTTTTTTTTTTTCTAAACAGGACATAAGATGTAAAAATTCTTTTCATTGAAAATGAGTGATTTCCATTTTGTACAATTTATATTTCAATATTTAAACCATATGAAACTACAATTATAGCAAAAGTTATAATTGACATAGTTTAAATATCCACGTAAAAATTAAAATAGAATTGAGACAATGATGAAATAACAAAATTTATGTGCTCTTAATCCACTGTTTTCTAATAAAAGTTGATAAACATTTAAAAACATGTAATCTCAAAAACTTGGAAAATGATTTTAAAAATATCATATTATGTCTGAAGGTTGAATATATTATGCCAATTGCAAAATTTTAAAATGAATGTTGAAAAAAAGAATATGTTCTGGTTAAACACTTTTCTCCTTGCAAAACAAGAATGAATGTTTTAATCAACACGACTTAGATTTTTTCAGAGGTCATAGTCAATTTTTAAAAAATGATAGCATTAATTTTTTGATTTGTTTAAAGATCATAGCCAATAAAAATATGATTAATAACATTTTCTTAATTTCAGAACTTAAAACAAAATCAGTAAAAAAAAGTATCAAAAAATACAAATTAATTCAGTGCTTTTCAAACTGTGGGGCGCGCCTCTCCAGTGGGGTGGGATAACCCTACAAGGAGGGTGCGAGCATGTCGGAAATAAAAGATTAATTAAGAATGTATCTATATATTAATTTATTGAAAGAAAGCAAAGGAAAAAAAATTCTGATATAAAAATTAATCAAATATCCATGTACACTGTTATAATATACTTATAAATTGTACAGTACAATACATTTAATAATAAATTTATCTATATTAAATTAAGAACAAGTTTAATAATTACTACCGACTTCCTTGAGCTTGCTATATACAAAATTTAATATATCTTGATAATTTGTGTTATTTATAATTATAGTCGTATTGTAATTTCAGCGTCAAAGTACATTATTATTGCTTTCAATACAATGTTATTGTATGGGGGGGGGCGATGAAAATTATGATTGAAAATTGGGTCGTCAATATTTAAAATTTGAGAAGCACTGAACTTATTGGTAAACTTTTTATTTTAGATTATCATACATGGTATGATTTATAGCATACCATATTCGATTGTGTCATATGTAACATCTACGTACTAAAGTATCATTGAATTTTGTATAGATAGGATGCAAAAATGAGAAAAATTTATGAAATTAATATACTTAACTATTAATCATTTGTAAGAAAATAAAAATTAACTGGATTTTTTATTTCTCATATAAAATTCTGTTTTTTTTTTTGACATAATACTGTGTAACTTTTACCTTCAACATTAAAATTCTGTAAAATATAGAGTATGTTGTACAGAAATCATTAATATAAAACATTATCTTGTAGATTATTACACACAAATTCAAATGTTTAATATTATTCAGTCAACTATATAGAAACAAATCTTTTGCGAAAAAAAATTCACAGGTCACAAAAAACAGAAATTTTTTTGTTGAATATTTTTTATTTGCCACGAAAACAATAAATTAACTTTTAATTTTTTCGTATTCGTTTAATTAACAATCATTGCATTCTTTACCGTCTAATTGATTCGATCAACTGAACTATTTTATAGCACTTGAAAGCAATTAATCGTGTAAATGTAATTCAAGAATTGGCTCTGTGCATTAAATATCTAAATTCTACGAGGACATAATGTTTAATTATTTAAAGAAATTTAGAAGTGATACTTTAAATTTATAAGAGGACATTTTCTTTCTAAACTTATAATAATCAAATTTATATTATTTGAAGACTCCTAAATTTCTTTGCGTATTCAAAGAAAAAAAAATTCTTTGTGTTCATCTTTAAATTTGACCTTTTTTTTTTGTTGCTAAATCCTATGTTTTATTTTGCAGAGTTTCTTGATGAAATTATCCATTCGAGTTTCTTGATAAAAAAATATTTAAAACTCGTTTATTAAGTCATCAAACACTTTTTTTATGCGAAACATAATTATTACAAAAATATATTAACAAACTTTATATAAAGTTTTTTTAATGCTTCAGTTTTATTTATTTATTTTACTGTTTATTTTATGCTTCTACATACAAAATACTATGCTTAATTAAATGTTTGGAAATTCTACATCGTCTGAGTTTTTTACGTATGTTTTAAATTTTGATTTTTAAAAATTTAAATACTTTTGGTTAATTCCTTATAGTGATTGCGATAACCTTGTAGTTATGGTCACGAACTCGAGGCTGGAATGTCTCGGGTTCGAGTCCTGGTGCCACAAGGGAACCACCATTGCAGAGCAGGCCGATGTACATTGAATCCGTAGAGGCTCAATGTCTTCCCAATGATGTGGTGTGGCAGTTAGGAAAGGGGGTTGCCAGCTCATATTTTAGTATAATCAGTAAGAATTTCTAGTCAACATATAGTAAGACTGGATCTAATCTAGAAATTTTATATCTCTTACTATTCTAAATGTATTATTTGTTTTATTTTTATCATTATCTTAATTATTAAAGGAGATAATCTCTCATATTTTTAGAAATAAACAACTTTAGTTAAAATTTTTGTTTCTTACAAAATCAATACTTTGAATTTTCCTCCATTAAATTTATTCACAGCTAATTTATTATACACAAAGATTAACTCATACAAAGTTTTTTCGATATAATAGTTAAGAGATATAATTTGGAAGTGAATATATACTTGCAGTATGGTATTTTGTTTCATATTTCTCATTGCTTTTCTCTTTTTTTTTTATTAATAGTTTTTCGAAAAAATAAAGATTTACAAAAAATTGTTGATAGTGCGTAAGTTAGTGAATATAGTTCAAGAAAATTCATTTCTGCTCCAGATAAATGTGTGGAAAATAAATCCTGAATTATTCACGTATAATTAATTTAGATTTCTTAACTACTGAAACATCATGACTCTTAGACAGGATTCCTGAAAGAGGGATAAAATGGATATTTTATTTGTATTACTTGACTTAACAGGAAATTGATCAATCATCGATATAAATATATTTATCTTGAATTAACATATCAAAATTTTAACATTTATTTATAGAACAAACTAAGGCAATTTAGAACAAAGGATTTTAGAGGTTTGCTAGTACCTTTTTCAAATTTCTTTATTCCTTAAAATCCTACATGATCTTTTTTTTTTATTGTATCCAGTTAAGGGAAATTTATTAAAGCTCTTGCTTCATTTAGTAAAACACTTCTATATACATGTGTGTAAAATAATTAAATGATTTTTCCCCCTAAACAACATATAAGATGCAAAAATTCTTTTCAATGAAAATGTGTGTGTGTGAGCTTTTAATTTTCCGTTCATAATTGGGAACGAACAAAAATATTGCGATTAGAAATATTTGCAAATATGAACATCCCTTTTATTTTTTTTGTACAAAACTGAACATAATAATTCTTCTGATCTTTCATGTTTAGAAAGATACCGTTTTGAGGTCAACAAATCTAGTACTGTTTTTGCGGCATGGTCCAAAAGATTGAAAAAAAGGGGAGTGTCCCCCTTTTGTTAAGAATTGGGGAGTGGTTCAAATACTTGAAAACTATCCTTCAAGTTATACTGAGAATTTCTTTTTCTTTTATTTTTGTTGCTTCGCTACTATAGTTCACTTCTTGTCTGAAAATCATCAGTTTAGAAAACTTTTTTTTTTTTACCAGTCATTTTATTGTAAGCGATCTAAAGTTTTAATTAAATATCTTCAACAAGTACGAAATATGAAATATTATGAGTTTTGTTCAGTGATTAATTATATAAAAATACTAGCCGCGGGGGGTATAACGGCTAGTATTTGAACTGATCAACTGAATTTGTTTCTCTTGTTAAAAAAAAGTCCTCTGTTAACAACAAATGAAATCTATATTTATTACAATTGAAACGAAATGCTTTAATTTTCATACCAACTAAAAAAAATTTACGAAGCTTGTATTCCTTTTTTTATAAACTATGTGTTACTTAGAAAAAGCCACAACATTTTAAATTTCACAAACAGCAAAAAAAAAACAAAAAAAATTCAAATTTACTTATTTAAATTTCTAATAATCTTATCCTTATGAGAAAATAAAATAATTTTGAAAGGTAAAAAAAAAATCAATTTTTGAAAACACTAATCTAAAATAAAGTTCAAGTAATGATCAGTGCATATAATTTGCACAATTTAGCCAATTAAAAAACACACATAAAAGCTAATTACCTAATCACTTACATATTTTTCAAAAATTTTATAATGCTATAAAATCAAAGTATTGAAAAATTAGGAATATAAAATGTTTGCATTATTTTTATATAGTTTGACAAAGTTTAATATTAAAATATGCTCTGATATTAAAACATTTGAAGTAGCAAATGTGCTTAAATAAAGTTAAAGCTTTTCAGTATAATTGAATTTGAATTTAATTGAAGCGTTCGCACGAAAGATGAAAAATATACATGTTAGATGGATTAGCTATTGAATGACTTTTGGAAGAAAGTTGTCCCATATTCATTGTATCGCTAAAAATTATTCAACATTTCTTAAACCTAAAAATTAAATTTTAAATAATAGTAATCAAATAGTGTTATTAATTAAAAAACAACAAAAATGGACAACTAATTTTATAAATTAATTTAACATTGAAATTTAAGAACATGGGTTATTTTGGCTGCAGACTTCAAATTTATATGCAATCACATCTCAGCTTGTATTTTATTAACTACCACACAACATCATTCGAGAAATTTGAGATCCCGTTTCTTATATTAAGTCGCAGTTGCAGAATTTCACAAAGGGAATTCTTGGTAAAATCAGGATTCGAACCCATGACTAATCTTTTAAACTGCGACCCATTAAAAAACATAAAAGCTATAGAAATACCTTATACGAAGTAAAAATAGACGTGAAAACTAAATACTATGTAGAATTTTCCCTTAGAATGTAGATTCTTATAAATAGGTCTGTACTGCGGAAATCTATCACGAACTGCAGTCTTTTAATGTATAAAAGAAAGTAGAAATGGAAACGACTGATTTTATAAGCATTAAAAAAAACTAAACTTTATTAAAAATAGATTTCTTTGAATGAAAAATAAATTGATTAATTTGAACATACCAAATTGTATTAAAAATCTTTAAATTTCATATGAATTTCATTAAACTTACCAATAATTTTATTTTATATAATTATTCCACTTAACAAATGGTTAGAAATTTGTATTGTTTTTAATATAACAATTATAAATCAAATAGAATGTTTTTCGATAAAATAAAATTACTTAATTAAACCAACACTTAAATTAAGCCTTTTAAATTCATTAGAATTTCAGGCTTCAGAAAATAATGTAGGCAAAATGTAGATTCTTCCTTCAAATTGTATACACAATATATGTAGAGAGAGACCTTACTTTTTTTGCTTTTAAATTAGTATTAATGATGCATAATTCACACACATTCTTGCATTTCTTGGTATAAATATTCTCGTAGAAAAAAAATTTAAGTATTCGAATATTCTTTTTTCAAATTTTTCATAAAAATGACACCTTTAAATTAACGAATGCTTCATTTCATAGAGAATGTGATGACTACGGGGCATTTTCCAATTCCATGAATATTATTATTGACAAATCTTAACACGTTCACCAGATCAAATAGCAACATAAACCGTCAGAATAAGCTGTTTTACAATAAATAAAAATACCTATGATAGTGGGTCTCATAAAACAAAAACGTGACTTTAATTTAAAAAAAAAAATTAATCAAGTGGAAACTAAATTTTACCCGTTTAACAGATTTATTTACTAAATTTAATGAGGTTAGTTTGTACTTACAAGGGGACAGCATGAATTTTATTAAAACAAGAACTATTTCAGCATTTCTCGCCAGATCAGCTAAAGAAGGATAATACTAGAGATCCCGAATTTTATCAATTGGACACAGACAATCTGTCAGGACATATTAACCTAAGTTCAACAGTTAAATGCCTTTAATTCAGATTTTGAAACCAGGGTTGAGAATGCTTTAACTATGGTAATACCACAATCGGCAATGGATTCATATGGTCACATTGAAGAAAAAATGTCACATTACAATAGGGACTGATCATAATGACCTCTAACGAAGGTCTTAAAGTTTAGAAACAGATGTCAGGAATTTTGGCTTTAAAAAGTGAAACCTGTTATTAGTCCCGAACTATAGAATATCGCGAGGAAATTTCAAATTGCTTTTCCGAATGTGAAGGAGTTTCAGCACAATGTTGCCTATCTCCAAAAACTAAAAAAAAAAAAAAATTGAACACTACTAACAGAGGAGATTTAAGGTTAAATCTGACAAAATTGATACCAAATGTTGAAAATTTGATATTGTAACACCAGATTCTCCCATTAAAATCATTTGTTTATTGTTTAGTTATTTTATTTAACAGTATTATTTATTAATTAACTTTTAATTTAATTAATTCACAGTGATTTTTAAATTTTAAACACTATACTTCATTACAGTTAGAAATTTAATTCTTTGAACGTAGGGGTAGTAGTACCAGCTGTCAAAAAGACAGTTAAGTTGATAAATTTGCAAAAACTCAATATTAATTAAGCAGGGGTCTATCCTAAACATTGCCCCCTGAAAAACATGACAAGGGGTCTATGAGACAAAAAAGCTTGGGAATATATGTTTTGAAGAGTCCAGCAAAAAACAAATGATTTATTATATATGTAGTGAAAATCACTTAACACGAAACTGAAGGGACTGAAATATTTTTTTGAAGAATTTTGTTAAAAGAATTGCGTGTTAAGAGATAGTACAAAAAAAAAACATATCAACAAAATTAAGTTTATCAGAGCTTATTTTATCTGCATCGAAAGTATATGCATGTATTTCATAAAAATCAGTGAAACAAAAACATTCACAAGAATTAAATTAAAATTAATACAAAATTTTAAAGTTTTTTGAAAAACAAAACATTTATTGAGTTTTTGGAAAATAATCTAATATTTTTCTTTGCATTGGCTTTTTTATCATCACACTGTCTACAAAGTGTTCGATGTCGTTCATTTTGTTATTCATTTCACCATTGAAATGCGTGTGTGTGTCTTAAAACTGCGCACACTTTGTATTGTGTTAAGATAAAAGCACTGCAAATTTCTAAATCTTTAGTGAAAAAACAAATATGAAAAAAAAAATGTTTGTAAAAAGTCACGCAATTAAAATATGTTACTATCTGGTATTTTCAAATCAGGCCATATATTCAAGGGAAATTTACACAATCTTTCATAATACTTATTATCTAATGTCTTAAATTTAATCATTTGCATTTTTTTTCAACTATCTTTTATAAACTAGGAAACTGCATTTCATGAAAGGTTTCTGTAATATACTCCTGGGTATAAAAAGCTGCACTTTGAGCAATAATCCTATATGTTTAATTAGAACATTAATTTTTATTTTATATTAAAATATTTTTTGTATCTTTTATTGTTTTTTAAAGAGCCGCAGCTGAGTTGTGATTTGAATTTTGATTTTAGCAAAGGTCTATCATGTGAAACTCTGCACGTGCTAATTATAACGTGAAACGGGTGGTATTGTGTACAAGTTAGGATAATACTAGTTAGCGACCCAATTTATGTGCCACAGTGGTTGTCAAGCTTTTTACACTCACGTAATCCTCAGAACTGTAAGGTATTTTCAGGGAGCTCCATTCCACCCACACACAAATACTATAAAGAATGCAATTAAAAAAAATAATATTTCGAAGTAGATCAACATGTTATAGGTACTTCGTGTAAAGACAATTTTTTAAAAAAAAGTATCGTATTTTTCATCAAAAATTTTATTGTAATTTTTTAATATAATTTATTCTCACTAATAATTTTAATTTGTGATCTAAGTGACACTTACTCATGCGTTATATTCAGTAACTAGAATATGTGCTTGCATTTTTTAATACAATCTGTTAAAGTCTAGATCTATTGAAATCATCTGCAATCACATTTTATATTCTAGGTGTTTCATTTTTTTTATATATATATTTTTCTTTTTGCCCACAGATACATTCAAAAATGTTTTTCCATTTAAATGCATAGTTTTGAAGGGCATTAAAATGTTTAAACTGTGAAACAAATCCCATGTATTTTGCATGAATTTACATCCTAAAATTTAGGAGCTGTTCTTGCGTAAACTTAGATTTTAATGGAGAATCTGATGATCTATTAAAAGTTACTTCTCTTTCATTATAGGTATTATTTCAGCAAACGGAAAAAGGTGCATTTTCCATTAGAAAACTATTTAGCTTTACAGGACATTGTACTAACGAGTATAAAATCATTTCATTGAACTCCGGAATAGTAAGCAATAGAATATAATGTTAATAAATTCCAATTAATTATGCTAATCAATATTTAAATTTCATTCTAGATAAGGGCTTTGAAGATTTGACTTTCTTCTTAAATCCTAAAAATGATTTTACTTTTTAAAAGGATAGGGATACTAAGGATTTAAATAGATAAATATTTTTTTGCTAATAAAATTGAAATTTTGCTGATATTTCTAACTAAGCAGTAATAATCAAACAAAAAAGAAATTCATATTTTATTGAATTTTACTGTTTGAGGTAAAAACTACAGTATAATGACAAAAAAAAACCTTTGTATGAGAAATAAAAAATCCAGTTAGTTTTTATTTTTTACAAATTTAGAGAAATGCATGATTGGTCTGTTAAGTATATTAATTTAAATTTTTTTTCTCATTTTTGCATTCTATCCACAAAATTATCATATTAATCATATTTTTATTGGATCTAGTCTATAACTAAATCTAAATCTAATGTTAGAATTTTTGAAGATTGACTATGATCTCTGAAAAGATCTAAATCGTATTGATTAAAACGTTTATTTTTGTTTGTAAAGAGAAAAGTGATTTCTAAAACATTCTTTTTTCACATTCAAAATTTCACTGTTAGTATAATTTTCAGCATTTAGTAGTATTAATATATTTTTAAAATCCAATTCTGAGTTTTTGATATTTGTATGATATTTTTAAATATGCAATAACACTTTTTAGAAAAATTCTGGGTTATGGAACACATAAATTTAAATATCTTTCCATAGAAAGTATGCAAATTTTGTTTTAGTTTTTACATCGATATTCAGAGTAAATAAATTGTAATTTTGTCTTTAATTGCAGTTTGAAGTTGGTTGAATTACTGAAATATTGTTAAGATCAGCCAATTCTTTATTTTAAGTCATTTGAAAATCTAAACAAAAATACCCAGAACTCGCAAAAGCGAATCATTTAGACACTCTCTTTGGGGATGGGGAGAGAAAAAAGGACATGGCTATGGTTTTTTTTTTATTATG